>PVIY010033936.1:0-27609 GCA_004026745.1 Myrmecophaga tridactyla | reverse complement strand
CTGAATGTCATATCCAGACCGCGATATAGCATGTTGTAACAAAGTATAGAAAATGGTCTATCGAGGACATAGAATAAAGACAACTTTGGATAAAATTATCATCTTAAGCTGAAAAGTGGTATCCTTATACATGTAGAAAATTCCCTATAGCTAACAAGGGGAGTTGGGGGGTGGTGAGACTTTGAGGGAGATATGCATGGAACTTTCCAGGGAGAGCAGATTATGACTTCCCACGAAAGAGCCCCAGGTCAGGAGAAAACGGATCCCCATATTTTAATGAAGGACTAGAAAAACTTACTGGCAAATGAAATGATCATTTGCTTTTTACTTTATACTCATTCTGCACGAGCTGTGTAGATCATCAAGGCATAGATTTTCAGAACAATGTAACAGCCTCTCAGTATATTGCTTAATTTGGGTTAATCATTAATATTTTTCCATAGATCAATACCCCATAGAAACAAGAGATGAGGCCGGGCTCTGCCCTTCCATGTGTTGACCCCGTGAGGAGATCCATGATCCAGAACTACTGGGCCGCTGTCACATGCTTCACCCCCCTTAGCTCTCCTTTGCTCCTCCTTCTGACGTTCTCCCCCACCCCCTCCAGCCCAGCCCCCTTCAGCTTGCACTAAGGAGAGGGTAGGTGTGGGGGTGTGAGAGGAAAATCCTGTCAATCTTGTTTAACTCTTTACTTTCTGTTCTTCAGTTGAAAGTTGAATTATTGTATTCCCTGAAATGAACTGCTGGAAAGCAACTGTAATATGAGAAAACTTTTATAAGTGCCTAACTTCTGGGTATCTAAAGAACATTTTTAAAAAGAAAAGTGAGAAACATTGCATTTAAGGTAAAAGACGAGATACTTTAGGCTCCCCTTGAAAACATTCTTTTAAGGGTTTTTACAGGAATTGCTATTAAGGAGTTGACACATATTTTTATGTTTTAAGACATCCTGTGATAATTCCCCACAAAAAGTTAAAGCTCCCAGCTCTTATCCCCCTTAATGGAACTCTCCTGTAAACAAAGAATAGGTCTGACTCACTTTGTAACTTCTATGCTGTTAAACCTTGCAAAACTGCATGCGCCGTATTGTTATTTCATGAGTAAGTGAATGAACTAATAAAAGCTGGACTGTTTCACAGAGAACACTAACTAATCTGGATAGGTGAGTTGTGTCTTTAGATAAAAGATAGAAAATACTTAGAATAGCGTTAAGAATTAAAAAAAAAATAGGGAGGGGGTGTTAAATATGACCACTTAACTTACTTCATTTCCAAGCCCTCACTTAAAATGATTGTAATGGAAAAACAAACAAACAAACAAAAAGATTGTAATGGAATAGAAGAGTATAAGCCCTCAAGAATAGAGAGATGAGAGAGACGACAACTAGAGATGAGAATTATTTTTAAAAATGGAGGCAGGGGAAGGAATGAACAAGGTTGGGAATGCTAACTGCAAAATATACACAGAGGAGGGTGTCAGGAGGAGCAGACAGTTCTTTCTGTGGAAGTCTGCAAAGATTTGGGAATTGAGAAACCAGGTGCCCTTAAAAATGGGAGGCGATGGGTGCAAGTCTGCACTTCAAGGGGTTACTTTACAATTCGTCTCCTCATCTTGCATAGCTAGGTGACCAATTCTACTCCATCCCTATCAGAAGATAGAACATTTGTTCTATGAAAAAAATCAAATGAGAGGGGTTCAGCTTTGGAGATAACCAGACAGAAGTGGAAGATGGGGGATTAAGCAAATGTTTACCAGCTCAGTGGTGACGGACCTATAACACTTGGGTGCAAGAACTCTGTAGTTATACTTACAAAGCATAGGGAGGAGATTGGAGCATCCTTCTCTAGAGTAATGTAATCACTGCCCAGAGAAGACCCCTATAGATACTGGCATTAGGTGTTTTCCCAATGAAAGAGGCAGGATTCAATTCCCCAGTCACCCTGTGTGAACCCCAACAGTCTAAAAACCCAGTTAAGTCATACAGAGCTACCAGTCAGCATTAATCTGAATGACTTCACAGAATTTTTTTAAAGTTATATCATTATACAATTGTCTTCAAGAATCAGAGTTGTTGGAACACAGCTCAACAGCTTCAGGTACTTCCCTCCAGCTGCTCCAATGCACCCTAAACTAAAAGGGATATCTATATAAGGCATAAGAATAACCTCCAGGATAACCTCTCAACTCTGAAATCTTTCAGCCACTGAAACTTTACCTTGTCTCATTTCTCTTTTCCCTTTTTGGCCAAGAAGACTTTCTCAATCCCTTGATGCTGGGTCCCAGCTCATCCCTGGAGTTCTGTCCCATGTTTACACCCCTGGGAGTCATGTCCCACATAAGGGATAGGGCAGTAAGTTCACCTGCCAAGTTGTCTTAGAGAGACAGAGAGGGAGAGGTCACATCTGAGCAACAAAGAAGGTTCTCTGTGGGGTGGACTCAGGCATAATTTTAAGTAGGCTTAGCCTACCCTTTGCAGGAATTTGTTTCATAGGGGCAAACCCCAAGGTTGAGGGCTCATCCTATTGATATAGTTGTCCCACTGCTTGTGAGAATATCAGAAATTCCTCAAATGGGGAAGTTGAATATTTCCTCCTTTCTCCCCAGTCCCCCAAGGGGACTTTGCAAATACTTCTTTATTCAGTGCCCAAATTACTCTGGGATATATCTGGGCATCACACTAACCTGGATAAAAACAACAAAATGTCATGCCCTACTAAAGATTCCATGTACTTATGGTGTTGAACTAAACGGACCATACAAATTATATTAAGTAATATACTACCCAAAATGTAAATTTTACACCAAATAAATATCTCTCCCTTTGTTCTCACGCAGAAGTTGAAGTTTTAAAATATGGATAATATGATATCATCCTTAACCCTGTATTCTGATCTACCTTAGTTCTATTAAGATCTGCTTCCTTCATATCCCTGCTCAAAGTCTGATCCCTTTTCAACTTTTTAAACAATTCCTGTATGGGGTACTGCTACCTTCATAGCTTCAGAGCTCTAACTCTGAGTCTCAGGTGTCACATAAATACCAACTTTTTCTGGAAACAACCAGGTTACATACAAAACAGCTCAGTATCTCAAAAACTTAGAAAGAGCAGTTACAACTCCTGAATATAACTCCACAGACTTTGAGGAACGTCTCCAAATAGAGAGCCTGGAAAACAAACAAATGAAAATAATCATCATAATCATAATAAGGAGGAAAACATAGAAACAATTCTGAAAACATATGGAAGTTCCAAGGGAAAAACATTCTGATAGATGAGAAGTTTTTACATTCATGAAACAAAAGGATATTATGTAGAACCAAGTAAGTAGGAACAAGAAAAAGTTCTTAGAATTTAAAACAATGATAGATAAAATTAAAAATCCAATGGAATTGTTAGACAATAAAGTCATAGAAACCCAACCAAAAGTAGGATACAATAAAGAGATGGACAATAAGCATGAGAAAATTTGGAAAAAAAAAACTTAAATAGGAGAAACATTCAAAGTTCTAACTGAAAATGGCTTATAACCTCGAATTCCACCTTCAAATAATTAGTCAAATGTGAAGGCTGAATAAAGAGCTCTCCAAATGTGATATTTGAAAAAAAATATTTCGTGCATACTTTGTCCATTCAGGCTAATGGACAAAGAGAGCTCTCTTCTAAAAGAGAGCATAAACCATAAAGGAGGAAGTTATGGGATTTAGGAAATAGGAAAACGAAAATAGACGAAAGACGAATGGAAGTTTGTAGATGACAGTAGGTCTAGAGAGAGAAACTGGGCCATGCTGAAGCAGGATAACAGAGAACAACTGAAGCAAATCTCCAAGAAAAAAAAAATGAAACTAATAAAACAGTTGATGTATTTGACCAAGTAGACATTATTTTAAAGAAGGAGTTTAAAATTATTTGAAAATTTCTAGAAAAATTGGTGATAATGCCATACAGATGAACCAATGTTTGTTTTAAAAAGGCAATTTATAACTCCAGAAAAAACAAAGTGTTATTCAATAAAAAAAAATCACAAACCAATACCTGGCTTATGGAGAAATGTTACTTCACAGGGATAATAAGATAAAACCTGGATATTTATTTAACTAAAAATGGTCATATAGCCATATTAGGAGCACAGGAGGAGAAAAGTGTGGGAGTGAGATGGTGAAAGTGTGTGAAATCATTACCCTCCATAATAGGGAGGTGGATTAGAAGTATGTGGTCAACTATCAAAAGAAGAATTAAAAGAGTTTGATGGGGAGGTGGGTACGGGTATAGTTCAGTGGTAGAATTCTTAACCTGCCGCGTGGTAGACCCAGGTTCAATTCCTGGCCAGTGCACTTCCCAAAAAGAACAACAACAAAAAAGATTCAACAAATGCCGCTGTAATAACAGGACAGTCCCATGGAAAAAAGAATGAAATGTGACCCCCACCATACAGCATATAAAAAGAAAAAGTTTGATGGATTCAACGTGGAAGGGGTGATACAAAGGACCCCTGTTTCTTGTTCCAAGTCTTATAGAGTACAATTTGAAAGAAAAAAAAAAAGAATAGTTCAAAGTTGTTTTTGTAAATTTAAAAGGAACCAAACTAACCAAATTTCTGAATATGATTAATGTCCTCTATTTATATCTGTGATCATGATTAAATGTCCAGGATTGGATTTGTTCAATATTTGACTGGAATATTTCATTTATCTTCTAATACTTGATAGCTTTCTCATCATCACTAACTGTAGAACTGGGATGGATTGGGCTGTTTCTTGACGGAGATGGGCTTTCAACAGGGGGAGGGGACATAAACAAAGGCCAAACCAGTGGACCCCGTATGGGTGCTGGGTGAGGGGTCAGTGATCCCAGGCAGTTTGTCTTCATATCTTATGTGAAGTCTGCTCTGGTACTGGATTTCCCTACTGCAGCTCTCACTCTAAAGGTGACCTATAACTCATCTCTCTGTTTCCAGTATTTCACTGTTAGGCAGAATAAAAATAATCAGAATAAAAGTGAGTCACTAAACAGACCCTTCCAACATGAAAAAGTTAGAATGGCCATAGCCCAAATACCCCTAAAGAGAGGGATAAAAAGATCAGAGTAGAGGAAACTCTACTCTGGGATGCTAGCATTGTGGGCTGGAACTCGGAATACTACACTGAAATATTCAAGGTTCTTTCTCACTGTACTGTTTATCTCTCTCTATTGACTACATTTATACAGAAAAGTTACACAGAGAAGATAGGATTTAGCCAATGAATATGAATGCAGAATCATTAAATTGATATCTCTTTTAGTCTCTAATATCTTAGAGCAGCTAGAAGTGAAAACCTAAAAGTGTGGAATTGTAACCATGCCAAACTCTGAAACTAATTGTGGTGCTGTGCTTTGGAATGTCTTGCTTTTTTGCATATATGTTATTTTTCACAAAAAAGAAAGAAAAGTCAATTGTGATTATAAAAAAAATATTTATTCCTTCTAGCCTCCTATATTCTGGAGCAGCTAGAAGGAAAGACATGAGAGGATCATATGGTAGCCCATGACAAACTGAGATTTGTCTTGTAACTACTAATTGAAGAGTGCTTTGGAAACTATTGCTTTTTTATTTCTTTGTTTGTATATGTGTTATATTATATAATAATAATTTAAAAAAAGCAACAGCAGCAAAAAGGTAAGTCTCTATAATGAGTTGTTGAATACTTTAAGTGAAGTCGCATTATTTAGGAAGAGTAGAATAAAATCTGATTTCCATGCCATTGTGGACCCTATTTGAGTGCAGTGGGGCGGGGGGCGGGGGGCGGGGTGTCAGGAGGCTGGTTCTCTGCGCACAGCTAATGGAACAATCTGACTTCTTTACACTCGTACCTTGTCTGTCAGAATCACCCTGACCCAGGATGTTCCTCACAGGTTTAGTATTTCCTCTCCCTCAAAAAGATCCAGAAAATCCTTTGACCTTCAGATCACAGTGTGACACCTGAGCTCCTGTGCTTTGTCCACAGGGGAGGGCTTTCCGGTCAGGGACTTCCTTCGGTTTCCTGGATGCCAGGTCCTGGAAGACCAGTGTGTCTGGAATCGGGCAGTTAAACGGAATCCCACAGTGTTCAGACTTTGTCCCCTCAAGCAGCTCAGGTCCGTGGGTGAACAGCAGCAGCCGGTGCCCTCACGCTGCGTCTTGTTCTTTGCCTGTTGACTGAGAGAGCTGATAGCTGCCAGGGCGGCTCAGCACAACCAGATGTCAATAGTCAATAGAGAGAGACAAGTAGTGGCAGTGAGAAAGAATCTTGAATATTTCAATGTTGGTACTCCCCAAGTTCCAACCCACAATGCTAGCATCCCAGAGTAGAGTTTCCTTCCTCTTGCCCCCAAAACCCACCCCAGCCCTGCCCACCTCATTCGTTTCTCTTGCATTGTTCAAGCCCCTGTCTGTCTCCCTACAGGATCACAGGTTCCTCTAAGGGCGGAGCCTGCCTACTACCTCCACATTTGCATGTGTCCCATTGCATCCCACACAGCGTCCCATTGCATCCCACACAGCGTCCCATTGCATCCCACGCAGCGTCCCATTGCATCCCACGCAGGGTCCCATTGCATCCCACGCAGGGTCCCATTGCATCCCACGTGGCGTCCCATTGTATCCCACGCGGCATCCCATTGCATCCCACGCAGCTTCCCAAGTAGCAGGCCTGCAGAAAACAGACTTTAAAGTGCTTCCTCCAACTGAGGGAATATGTCATAAAACACACGTCACCCTGTACTAACTCGCTGTGGTCATAACCTCTATCTGACTTATGCCTGCGCTTCCAGAATGCGTTGCCTGTGGTTTAGCACATTAGCAAAGCAACTGGGCTTTGATCCGGTATCAGAGTTAAAAGCCCAGGTCCCCGCTTCTTAGGCCTTTGTTTCTTACATGTTCCTCATCTCCAAAACTGAAATGGTAATGTCCATCTCATGTGAAGACTGAGCGAGATAATATCTGCAATGCCTGACACATATTAAACTTACAATGTTGAGTTATTATATTACCACTATCCCTTCATACTATTATTGATTTCCTCATTTCTAAATGAGAGTGAGAATGCCAAACTCACAGGGTCATTGTGAAGATTAAAAGAACTAATAGATACACTTGACATGCATACACATACACATACACATATATTCACACACATATATACACATATATGTACATATAATACACACATATATTGTATCTAGCACAGGGTAAACACTCATGTTTTAGCTATTATTATTATTGCAAACTGACTTATTATTTTTTCCTTTTATGTTGAAAATGAGGTTGGTAATCCTAAGCGCATAAGGATATGGTGAACATTTAAAATGCAAATCTATTTCGAAGCCTTGGAACTGTGCCTGGTATATAGTAGGCACTATAAAAGAGTTTGCTCTTATTATAGTAAAGCTTTAATATAGCATAGGCTCAATAAGTTGTAAATTCACTTATCTTGATTTCCTAGTACATTGATAGCATTAAGGAAATGAATATCGATGTCATCGCATGCTTTAATGCTAATAATAATTATCCTTCTACACACTAGGCAAGAAAATTGCAGGCTGGCAAAACATCTTGGCCCTGAAGCCTGCCCTTGGCAAAAAGACAAGATGTGAGTGAGGAGAGTATTCCTACAGGAATCTCGGAAGGTGGCGTTTTGCCTACTATGTATAGTGATTTGCCAATTTTCCTTTCACCGACTATGACAGTGACACTGAAGTTGGATGATCAACCTGCGTAATGCTTCAGGGGCACGTCCCTTTTTCTAAGGCCACAGGCTTGTCGGTGACACGGGATGCAGTCTCGATTCCATCTGCTGTCATTTATCTGCCAATACGGATAGCAATACTCTGTGGGTCTATTTGGCAGCCAGGGTGACAGACTCTATTTTAGCAATTCAAGGGAAACCATTTCAGAGCATCAAAGGTGGGAAACACCTTTTGATACCTTCAATCAAATAAGTATCCAATATCTGAAACATTAAGTCCCACAGTGACCCTAAGTAAGAGAATGAAAATAATACTTCCAACTTCCAGTTATACACTGAACTTGTTTTAAGGGGTTTTTAGAAAACTTCTATCACATTTATCTTCCAATTTTAATTAACATACATATTTTCTGGAATGGTAAAACTTGAATCGAAGTTTCATAGGAAAGAAAAGGCAAAGAAAAGGGACCATCTATTATATTCCTGATGCTCTACTAAGTGCCTGCCCATTGTTACAGATGAGTTTTATATGGTGTTTGAGGTAAAAATATCCTCTTTATTATTATTATAAAAACCAGCTGACTGAATTATTTCCTCATCACTCAGAGGTTTCCACAGAGATATGGTTTGTAAATACGAAGTCAGTAAAGGAAAAGGGGGAAATCTTCCCCAAATATATGTAATGCTATTTATAATTTCAGTCCTCACTAAAATGAGATTATTTTATATATAGAAGAGGAGAAGGTAGGATGCATACTAAGTGGAAGCAGCCAGTTGCAAGACTCTAAATTGGAACATGTGTGCTTGTGTTCACTTGTCTAGTTTTGGTGGAGGAGAAAAAGGAGTTTTGCCTTTAAATCCCATTCCAGTCATTTGATTTTTGATTTGGCCTCTCTGTTTCATCCCTTTTCCCTTGTTCTAAATATCATCCTCTAGAGATACACTTCTCTGTAAGGTTCCTTTTACAACATAGACAGTATGTGAAATTGAATTCTCATCTCGTTGTTGATCTCAAAGTTTCTTTTTGCTATAATAACTTTTGCTCAAATAACTTTGAGTTTATGTCTTCAACTCAACTTATATCCAATATGATCATTACATTTCTTTCCATCCATAGTGATCTCTGTCCTAAGTTGACTCTTTCCCAAGTTCTCTATTCACATTGTTATTACTGTCAACCAGTCTAGAAACTTCAGTTATCATTTATTCACTCTTTCCTTTCATTGCCAATTACCAATCAAACCTTGAGGTCTCTCAGTCCTTCCTTCATTCTCTTTGCTGCCTCTGTCCCTCATTTTCTGGCTATGTTAACCTGACACGGGTTCTCACTCATGCATCCCTGGACAGAGGATGCAAACTGGCATGTCTAGAACCAGTCTCATCAACTGTGTCCCACCTGGTACTCCCAGATGACTTACTGAAATCCCTCATTTGATCCTGTCGCTTCCATTTTAGGACTCGCTCAGCCTGAAGTCACAACCCTCGCATCAACAGGGACCATGTGAGTGATGTAGAGGGAAAAGGCAGGTGGGGACCTGAACAATGAGAGAGTAGAGCCCCATCTGCATATGGAACTTCTTATGAGCTCCTGACAACTGGTTCCATGTGAAAATGTAGACCAGCATTGACAGAACCTCTGATTTTTCAAAAAACATAGAAATCCAACTTTTTAAAAAGTTGATTTATTCAATAACTATCAAGTATATAGTGTGTTTGAGCTTTAGTCTGCGTACTAGAGCTATAGTAGTGAACGACATGGACAAAAATTCTGCACTCATGGTGCTTTTATTTTAGTTGGGGAAGAAAGATGACAAAAAAAAATACTGTGTGTGTGAGAGAGCATTTTCTCTTTGTAGAGAAAGAGAGAGAGAGAGAACCTGAGGGAAGAGGTTAAGAAATATGTGTGACCGAGGACAGCAGTACCATTTTAAGCAAGGTGGTTGGAAAGATCTCATTGAGAAGTGACATTTATGTAAACACATGAAGGAGGTGGAGACAGAGGGAAAATAAGGAGTCTCCTTGTCTTGACTGAAAAATACTAAGGAAGCCCTGATGACTGGAGTGAACTAGTAAAGTAGAAAGTAAAAGGAGATGAGTGTGGAGATGAAACATAAGGGGCTGGGGGTGAGAGAGGCAGACAGATGGCATGTGTGTAGGACTTTGTTGATCTTAATAAAGACTGCCTTTAATTCTGAGGGAAACAACCAGCCAGCAAGGAGCTTCAAACAAGTTTTACCAAGATGGCTCTGACTAGCTCCTCCTCTACACTGCAGCAGAGGCTATCTTAAATCTGCACTTAGCAGAGGGCTTTTAATGGCACAGCTTCCCCATACGTAAGTCCACCTCCTTAATTCTGGTTTCTTCTCTGAGGACCTTTCTCTTCCTCTGGTGATTGGATACTGGGATTTACTATGATATCTAGGAAAGAACCACCCACAATATAGCATCACAATTCCGCTACTCTGAGACACACACAGGTACATTATCAATGGGGTGGGAATCATGCCATCACAACATGAGCTATGGTGAGTCCTCAGGAACCATTAATTACATTTCCTTCCCCTTGGACTGGCTTTCAGCACTCTCCATAACTCACCTAGTCTTATCTCCATGGGGGCATTTTCTTGCATACTGTGCTCACATAATGCTGCATTATTGCTCATGCAGTTTTGCCTTTCTAGAATGTTCTTTCCTTTACTCTCTTCTCATACAAACTTTATTATTCTTTAAAGGTCAAACCAACTCATAAAGTCTTTTATGTAATTGACCCCCACATTGATTTCTTCCCTTCTTTATATATCTGTATGTCTATACCTTTATGTCTCTATGAATCCTTTTTAATTTAAATATATTCTGAAACTTGTGATACGAAAATCTGTTCTCCCCTGATAGATAGGAATCATGACTTGCCTCTTTTTTTTAAACTTTTTTTAATTGTATAATATAGCTATATTCAAAGGAAAGAAAGAAAACAGCAATCATCTTCAAAGCACTTTTCAACAAGTAGTTACAGGACAGATCCCAGAGTTTGTCATGGGCTATTATACCATCCTCTCAGATTTTTCCTTCTAGCTGCTCCAGAACATTAGAGGCTAGAAGGAATAATATTTATATATTTTTATCATCACAATCCACTTTTTAAAAATTTTTTAATGTTATTTTTTTAAATACCAAAAAATACATAACAAACGCAAACATTCCTCTTTTTGATCATTTGATCATATATATGTAGATATATATATTCTACATATAACAATCCACTTTTTTTCTTTTTTTGTGAAAAATAGCATATATACAAAAAAGCCACACATTTCAAAGCACAGCACAACAGTTAATTTTAGAACATATTTCAGAGTTTGGTATGGGTTACAATTCCACAATTTTAGGTTTTTACTTCTAGCTGCTCTAAGATACTGGAGACTAAAAGAAATAGCAGTATAATAATTCAGCAGTCATACTCATTTGTTAAACCCTACCTTCTCTGTATAACTCCACCATAATCTTTGATCTTTCTCCCACTCTTTAGGGGTATTTGAGCTATGCCTGTTCTAACTTTTTCATGTTGGTAGGAGCTGTCAGTAATATGGGGTAGGGTAATGGAATTAGCTGATGTTCTGGAGAGGCTGGACCCTCTAGGTTTTGGGACTTATCTCGTCCAGGGACCCATCTGAAGGTTGTAGGTTTCTGGAAAGTTACCGTAGTGCATGGAACCTTTGTAGAATCTAATATAATGCCCTAGATGTCCTTTAGGATTGGCAGGAATGGTTTAGGTTGGGCCTTGGTTTCGTTATGATAGGTAGCAATGCCTAACTGAAGCTTGCATAAGAGGGACCAGAGTATCCTCTTGACTTTATTTGAATGCTCTCAGCCACTGACACCTCATTTGTTATACTTCTTTTCCCGTGTTTGGTCAGGATGGCATTGTTGATCCCACGGTGCCAGGGCCAGACTCATCCCTGGGAGTCATCTCCCATGTTCACCCCTGGATACATGACTTGCTTTTTAAGTGTTAACTCTTTTTAGTTTATTTGTTTTTAAATGTTACTATAGTTGATAACAGGGCCATTTGTGTAGCAGAAATTTGAAAACTAATCTGTGAATGTTTGAAACATTCCATTAATCCATTTCACAAAAAATATTTTGTGTGTTCTTGGTCAGCCATTGCTAGATGTTTAAGCATGGAAGTGAAAGTGTTAGAAAATGGTTTATTTTGAATATGACTTTTGTTCTTTTTTTCAGGGAAGAGAACAGGTTAGAAGTAGCTTTTTGAAAAACTGGTTTCAAAATCTTTTTTATTCAAATTTATAGAGAGCCCCCTTGTGGAAAATTGAGTTTCTCACTCAAATAAGATCTTTGACTGAAAAGCTGCTCTCTGCCTGTGAGTAGCATTGAAAAAGTACATTAAATCTGTATATACATAAAAACACTTTAACCAATTCCCATAAACTAATTGCAGTATTTAAAATGTTTTTAGATTTCTTGAATATCTAAAAATGAAGATCCTAGCAAAGAAATTACTAAATACCATAAACAAAGCTTATGACACTTCCCATAGGAAATCTTATAAAAATATAATCATAAAGGAAAGAGAATCCTTAGAGACTCTATGAAATGATCTTTCACTTTTTGGGGTCTTTTCATGCTTTGATAAAAATGACTAAATCCATGATTCCTCTTCCTCAAAAACTGCAATTACACACATAATTTTCCGTGTAATTTCAGGATTATTTGCAATGGAACACCAGTTCCCCTGTGGTGCATTCATGAACCTGCTCATGAACTTCATTGTATAAACCCCTGGATTTATATCTAGGCCAATCATTTCACATACTCCAAAATGGATGTTTAGAAGGTTTGGGGGTAAAAATTAGAATTTGATTCCATGATCTTTTCATCTCCAGACCTTGCACTCTCCCAATTTCATAAAATAAAGAAATAGATCAATAAAATTGTTAAAGCAAGAGGAAATGTTTTTGCTATGTTGTTTGAGTCCCTAAGCTAAATCTTTTTTATTTTCTGTATGAAATGAAGACTCTTTATATGTATTTTTTGCCACATAGACACAAAATTGTACTAATATGCAGTCATTGGTGGATGTGTTACAAACCTTGGAGGAAAGACAATGATGTTAGATAAAGAAAAATAGGAAGCAGAATGCTTATGAGATGAGAGATGTTTCTCCAGGGCTCTGTATATGCTGTCCCTGAGGCAGCTCTCCCCTGGGATATATTTTTTTTTTTTATTGTATAGCATAACATATATACAAAGCAAAGAAATAAAAAAGCAGTAGTTTTCAAAGCTCTCTTCAACATGTGGTTACAGGACAGATCCCAGAGTGTGTCATGGGCTACCATATGATCCTTTCATGTTTTTCCTTCTAATGCTCCAGGATATAGGAGGCAAAAGGGCTTAAATATTTTTTTATCATCACAATTGACTTTTTTTCCTTCTTTGTGAAAAATAACATATATACAAAAAAGCTATAAATTTCAAAGCACAATGCCACAGTTAGTTGTAGAACATATTTCAGTCTCTGACATGGGTTACAATTTCACAATTTTAGGTTTTTACTTCTAGCTCTTCTAAAATACTAGAAACTAAAATAGATATCAATTTAATGATTCAGCATTCATATTCGTTTGTTAAATCCTATCTTGACTGTATAACCACCATCACCTTTGATGTTTCCATACTTCTTTTTAGGGGTGTTTGGGCTTTGGCAATTCTCAGTTTTTCATATTGGAAGGGTCTGTCACTAATATGGGGTGGGGAGATGAAACTATCTAATGTTCTGGAGAGGCTGGGCTAGGTTTCAGGACTTATCTGGACCAGGGACCCATCTGGAGGTTGTAGGTTTCTGGAAAGTTACTCTAGTGCATGGAACCCTTGTGGAATCTTATTTATTGCCCTAAGTGTTCTTTAGGATTGGCTGGAATGGTTGAGGGTTGGCAGGTTATGATAGGTAGCAAGGTCTAACTGAAGCTTGTGTAAAAGCAACCCCGAGAGTAGCCTTTTGACTCTATTTGAACTCTCTCTGCCACTGATACTTTATTAGTTACACTTCTTTGCCCCCTTTTAGTCAGGATGGAATTGTTGATCCCACAGCGTCAGGTCTGAATTTATCCCTGGGAGTCTTCTCCCACATCTCCAGGGAGACTTTCACACTTGGATGTCTTGTTCCACGTGGTGGGGAGGGCAGTGATTTCACTTGCAGAGTTGGGCTTAGAGAGAGAGTGAGGCCACATCTTAGCAACAAAAGAGGTCCTCTGGAGGTGACTCTTAGGCATATCCAAAGGTAGTCTAAGCCTCTCTGCTACCTACACAAGCTTCACCAGAGTAAGCCTCATGATCAAATGCATGGCCTATTGATTTGGGTGTCCCTAAAGTTTGACACAGTATCAGGGGATTCTCTGATGGTAAGATTTAATACCTAAACTATATCTTAATATTTATATATTTTTCAGTTTCTTAATGCTCCTAACAACAACAAAGATAAATTTTTTAATATTATGCTTGTGCAATGCCCATGTTTCATTCATGAAGAATCAGTGTTCCTTCTATCTCCCCCAGAAAAAAAGATGCATTTTGTTGTTGCAGCTTTTTCTTGAACCCTCATCATGTGGGTAAATGAAGCCATGAAAGTATGACGTTAGTCCTTTGGGGCACAGAGTCCTGACCCCTACCTCACCCTAAGTTCGCCAACCCAATTGTTATTTCTTTTTTTTCTCTCACTGGGAAATCAAATGGAGTCACAATAATCACCTCTCCTGGTCAGGTTCATTACAGCTCTTTTCTTTTTTCTTTTTCCTTCAACATTTATAATAATTTATATGTTCTCTTCCTCTTGCTAATGAAAACCCTGTATCAATATTTCCCAAAGTGGAATCTGTGGAAGACTGGTTCCATATAATTTCAATAGGTAATTATGAAAAATATGTAAAACCATTCTATGGTCAAATATGTTAAGCTTCACAAAATTCAACCTTACTGCAAGATTCCCAAAGTCTTTGACAAAATATTTTAAATCTTCAGGAGCTTATGCAGAATAACCCAATCATTTTTACCCATGGGAATTTTTTGTTTGTTTTTAGAAAATCTAATGAGATTGGTATTACTCAGAGTACCATTTAGAACGTTTTGGCAAATGCAGAGCAAGAAATACAAAGACAGATGAAAAAATATATGCAAATAAAAAAGATGTATGCAAATTGCATAACCAAATTTAAGGATGGTGAGAAATTGACTTCTAATGTACAATATTCTGGGAAATGATTTTTTACATTAAATGACCAAAATCCAAATATTGAAGTCAGTTTTAATTTAGCAGGCTATTTGCTAATGGATAAAGCACTCATCTGAAAGTAAGTTAATTTGTTTTATTCTTCAGTATAGTCATGCTGTTTTTGCAGTGGCTAGCAATTCATTTTACCTGTCTGGTTAAGGTAAAGGAATTCTCATAGGAGTAATAGCAAGACTGTGATTAGTATAAAACTTAGTTTAAAACGCCTTGTGCACCAATTCCCAAATCATATTCTAAAAGGCACTTACTCTGATGTTAATTCATGTCTAGGGAGGAATGGTTCAATTATTTTGGAAATGTTCTCCATCTTTAAGAATAGTCACATTCCAATTAGTATAGTCAAAGCTTGCTGAATTCCTACAATAATTTCTTTTAAATTAGGTCAATATTTTCCAAATTATTTGGCTCTCCCCTGTTTTCCTTTTTTTTATTACTTAATGGAATTCTTAAATCAAAAGCTAATACTTCATATAACAGTTTCAAAAGTGCTCTTATGCTTTCTACTTTTAACGGATAAAATTGTTTTTAATTCATGTTCAAAAAAAGAGCAACTGCCAACCAAAAATCTAAAAAATGTGGATTTCTGATCACTGGTGGTGAATTGGCCGCATGTATTCTCTAGTAAAACAGACGAATTTTAAAAAGGGTTGGGGTGCAAAGCAATGGCTAGGAGTCTTCCTCCACCCTGCCCCACCCGTTCCCAACCTCAGTTCCTACCACATGACATCCAAGGCTTATTTCCTGGAAAAACTTTATAGGAGCAGCTTGGGATTCGGAGATAACAGATACAGCACCATATGGGATTGAGATGTGGGGTTGAAACCAGGGATGAAGGAATGCCCTCTAGGTTGGGTTCCTGGAACAGGTGCTGGGATAGAGATGGATGTGCTGGTCTTTTGCACATCCTCGAGGAGGTTCAATCAGCATGCCTCCAGGAGGACAGGAAGAGGACTGAAGTCTCAGAGGAGGCCTCAGGGGACCCTATAGGGCCTTTTAAACCTGAGATGGCCTTGTGTTGAGAGTAAGGCCTAGACCTTTTACCACCTCTCTTCTTGCCGTCAACTGGTCATTGCCTGCAGGCTGCTTTGTGTCAGAGCCCTTGTGATGTTGAGCAGGCAGCTCTTTTCAGCCAAGAGTGTCCCGCAGAGAAAGCCGGCATCTGAAGGCCACCAGTCAGCAATACTCCCTCTGCTGGAGAAATATGTCCTGAAAGGGGGTCTGGTCAGTGCATTTCATCCTCCAGTACAGTGTGAACGCTGAAACCTCAGCCTCTTTCCCTACCCTCTGCCTAAAGCGAAAGTACTCAGTTATGTTTTACCCCAGGATGATGATTTCAAGGTTCTTTTTTTAATTTCAAGGTTCTTCTCTGGAACACTACACCTTCCCCACTCAAAAGACCTTTGCATTCTGCCATTTTGGGGTTTCCAGTGAAATGCTGGCCCTCATCTGATGACCCTATATGGAGGTCCACCAGGCCATTAGCCCAGCCATGCTGTCTCATTTAACCTTATAATGCATGTTTTATGCTTTCCTTACACAAATATTGTTCTACATCCCAAGTATTCAATAGTAAGCAACAAGATAAAAATCCCTCTTTTTCGTGTTGCTTCTGTGGGAGTGGTAGGGGCAAGGAGACTCAGTATACCTAATAAATAAATAAATGAGGTAATGTGTTAGAAGGTGATAAGTGTAGGGAGCAATAGTGCAAAGGAAGGAGAGTTAAAAGTGTGGGCTAAGAGAGTAGCTGGAACTGTCAATAGCCATGTAGTCAGTCACGTTAGCCCTTTCCGAGGACCAGCCATGAATGAGAATCCCTGAAGACAATGAGGGACAAGCAACGTGGATTCCTAAGCCCAGAGAGCTGCGAATGCAAAAGCCTGAGGCTGGAACATCCTTGCTGTTTTCCAGGAACGAGAAGACGATGACACAGAGTAAAGAGGATAGTAATAGGGGACAACATGTATATTGTGGGACCTAGAGGCCATTCTGAGGACTTTATTTTCAGTTGAGAACTTAAGCTCTGAGTGAAATGCTACCTGAAAAGCAAATAGCCTAGTTTTAGAAGATGACGTATTCCATTTTAAGCAACTTGGTCACACTGTGAAGAAGAGAGAGAAATGTATAATTTATCATTTCATTCCATTTTAAATCGCTTAAAGCTCTTCTATGCTTTGTATGCCACACTGAACACTCATCTTTCAACAAAGCGTTGGCATAAAATGAGGCTTAGCAGGAAGGCAAGAAAGGAGTTAATGTTTTTTGAGCTCCTGCAACATGCCACATAATTACCTGATTTAATCCTCACAATAATCCAATTAGATAAAAGTAGGGTCATCATTTTTCAGATAAGAAGACTGAGGCTCAAGAAATATAAAATGAATTGAGTTAGCAGCTAGGCAGTGATAGACCTGGGGTTTACTCCTAGGTATATCTGACTCTAAAGCCTTTTCTTCTGCCACTGTCTCTTTTTGAGTCCCAAAAATGTATCTTGAAATTCACTGATTTCCTGAGTCCAGGGAATTATTTAAGTTTTTGGTTTAAAATCTCTCCTATTGTGTTCAGACTGCATATGGAACAGGACTCTATGCATAGCGAAAATTGGCCTTTAGAATTTGCCCGGTTTACTTCTCCAAGAATTAAAAAGTATAAATAGTGATCCACATGGTGATAATTCAGAATTAGTGATGTTTATTACGACAAGTTTGCCCGTTTTACTAGAGGAAAAATATTTGAATTCCTTATTTTTACTTGAGGTTGATTAGTCTTGTATTTTTTTTCTTTTGTAGGTAAGTTTGTGAATATTTTATTTGCCTATGGAATAGAGGTATGGTGTCACTTTTTTCTGTTTAATTTTAATTACATTAACATCAAGCATGAAAGATGATGTGTTTTATCATGAATGTTTTTGTTGTTGTTTTTGATGTTGTTTTAAAGCTTTGAAAAGTAACACTGGATTTAAGTTATTTGATTCAGGAGTTTTACGTATGTGATTCCATAAAGCAAGTCTATGTAGTGTTTGTATTTTCTATGTCAGTTAGAAGGAAAAGAATTATATTTGAAAGTTTGGGGAAAAATATAAGGAGAAGAGTGAAGAAGTCTCAGAAGGGTAGAAACATTCAGTTCTGTGAATATAATCTTGCCATAGCCATGAGTGCATGCCAAAAAAAAAAAAGAAGCCTTTTCATCAGCAAAAGCAATAAAGCAAAGATGATATGCAAACCACTTTTCTAAGCCTTTGGTTTTGTTTTTTTCTCCTATTATTGTGCAGAATTTCTGACCAGGCTAGTGCTGATGAGTATCTCTGAAAAAAGAATGACTGTAACTATTTTGGACGACAGGTCACATTTTATGTTTGAAAGTAATAAAGCACATCCGCTTCCTGGAAAGCACAGCAAAAAAAGCTCTGATGAACTATATATATCAACTATTTCAGATAAAAGTAGGGAAAGTAATTTAAATAAAGCTTTTAGATACAAGAAGGAAGATAAAATATCAGAAAAATTTAAAAAGATGTGAGATTGGTACTGGCGTAGGAAGGCAGCATGTTGACCTCATAGGACCTCATTGCTGAGCACTCTTTTCATTTGTTTGTAAAAGAAGTGACTGTGAGATTTGAGGCAAGCATTAAATTGAAGAAAATTCCATGCTAATCATAAATGCTATGTTTACTCGGTTGTAGAAAGACTGCACGTGTCTCTAAAAGCAATTGTAAGCTTTATTAAATGTTTAAACATGAAGAGGGATGAGATACTAAATCTGCTCCTAGTTACCTTCTAGCTAGAAGAAATAAGGTAGCACAAGAAGCAAAAAAGTATTGTCCCTTTGCTCCTGGTCTTGGAAGGTAAAGAATTTCCATCTCATTTTGTTCTCTCTGATATGATGATATCAATGTTGAAGTCATCAGGATGGAGTCAGTAGCATCAACTGACCCAGGATATAAATCACAAAAATCAGGGCCAGAAAATGATTTTCCTGAGATTTCCTTGAACCACAAAGCTTACAGGCTGTCCTACCAAGCTCTTTATTTTAATTACTACTCAAGAGTAAATTAAAGAAAATTGAAACATGTCATTATGTCTTTAGGAAAATACATGTATTTTTGTTCTCTCTTTTCTTATTTTAATGATGCCGGAAAGCCCCTGCAGTTCTCCGAGAAATGGAGACCACAATCCACGGCTGGAGCTGTGAGGGTTCTTGACTGAGGTACAGGGAAGAATTCAAGGACCAGTCAGTGCGGACAGCCAGATAGTTTAATAAGCTCAATGCTGGAGAGCCCCAGGAATTCTTTGCTGGATGCTGGAGAGCCCTGGGAATTCTTGGAGAAGTTGAGACCTCAGTCAGGGGCTGACAGTTCTTGACTCAGCCACAGGAAAGAAGTTGAGGACTAGTCAGTGGGTGCAGCCCCAAACTTTAATGCACAGCGAAAGTCAGTGCTGAGAGCAAGTTGAGTACAGGCCTTCTCCAAAGGAGGAGAAGCCCTCTGAGGACAGGATCCTTGCATTATAAGGACTTGGAAGGGCCCTACCCCCTTGGGTCATGCTGATAAGGGATTTATGGGCTGCACTTTTTATTGGTTCTCTTTGGGTGCAGACCTGAGTGAGAGCTAGGTGTGTGCACGCCAAAAAGAACTTCTGATTATGGGTCTTAGGGTCACTTCTCCCTCACTCCTTCCCTATCTAACCTGCCTCATAAGTATCAGAGAGATTCTCTGGCTGAGGCATTGGCAAACATTTCCTGTTAAGGGTCATAGTTAATATTTTAGGCTTTGTGAGCCATAAAGTCTCTGTAGTAATAACTTAACTGGATCCTTACAACACAGTAGCAGCCATCCATAGACAATGCATACTGAATGAGCATGACAGGGTTCCCATAAAACTGTTCAACCTATGGGAGTTTTTGAACCCCTGCTCTAACCTTTTGACATGAAAAATGTTAAGTAGCTTATAAATTATTTGAATACTATTCATGCTGGCCACTTGTGACACTGATGAACTCTTGGTCTAAATAGTGTTGAAATGATGTTTAACTGTAGTTTAGAAGAAAGGAACATCTCAAAAGTTTTGATAAATGTAAACACTAGAGGGCACAAAAGGATATGTTTAAGTCAAGAACCTTTTGTAAAGAAACACTACAATTATGAAAATTGCCTCAGGTTGAGCCCTGTGACCTCAGTTTGTATGATTTGTCTGAAATATTTCCCTGCAGTCCCAATGACCTCATTAGCCACCAGAATTTGAAGTGATTCATCAACTTTGATTGTTACAATAGTACCTATATGTCATTTTCTTTCTTTATATATTTTTTCTTTATTATTATTTTTTCCTAATATTTGCTTTTGGCCAACATTAGAGATTTATATGGTAGAATTTTTTTCTCCATCCTATAAGAGAAGAATACTTTTTCTTGCTCTAAATTCTAACTTTCATGTGGCAAAAGCCCTCTTTAAGGTAATTAACAAGTTAAATAGAGTAATTTTGTTGTGCTGAACTTTGAACAAAATCATAATGTTTCCTGGTCCAAGCACCACCACCACTCCCCCCAAAAAATCATAATAAAAGAATGGATGCAAATATAGTTTGTTATGTTGGTTGGCTTTTAGTACAGAAAAGTGATTTAAAAATTTTTCAGGAGACTCAAACCTTAAGTATATTCAGACCCTTTAATAATTCTGCCTAAAGTTATTTGGATCAGGGAAGTAGTTTGAAATATTAAAAAGATTTATGTTCTAGGATAGTCACCACAGCACTATATATATAATAATGAAAACCTGTATGTATCCTAAATCTTCCACAATAAAGCTAATGTTTAAATAAATTATTAGATGCAGCCAATAGAATCTTAAAGATATTTTCAAATAGCAGGACATGGGAAATTTGCTGCTTATATTAAAATATGAAATGCAAAGCAAAATCCAAAATCATATACACTAAAGTCTCAACTGAATATCAAAATACAATGTGTAAATATACCTATATATGTGTAAAAAGAATGAAAAGGACCAGAAAATTATCTTGGTTACCTCTGAGTGAAGGTGACTTTCTTCCTGCCTTTTTACTTTTCTGCATTTTCTAAATTTTCTGTAATGGATTTTCTTCCTTTTATGGTCATTAAAAAAATAGATGTTACTCACACAGAAAACCACTTTAGCATTTTGATAGTACTTCTTTTGTATGATTCTTACATCAGTGAGACTTTCTCCTGCTGGTAAAAGTCAGCAAGTTATAAGAAAATCAAATTGTTTAATGTGTTAGGGAATCCATTTAAAGGAATTGTTGACTGTCAGAGAAACGCATCATTAGCATCATTTTCTCAGGCATATGGAAGAAGCTGAATTTTCTCAGTTCTGTGAGGTGGTTGGCTTGCAGTGGACTGGGTGATCGGAGGGCCATGGAGGCTAGGGGGAAGAGGGCCAGGGAAGCAAGGACTCAAAGCACAGACATTTAACACAAAGCCTCCCTGTGCCTGGACTGTGGCAAAGCTCCCTGGAATGAGGCAAAGCAGGACAGGCACACACATATACACACACACACTCATTCCTCTCAGGATGCCCTCTCATCCTTTCTTTCTCACTTCATGTTCGATTTTTTATCTTTGCCTTGCTTGGTGAATTGATGTCAAGGTAGTATGTGCGGACAGGAGCTCAGGAGATTGAAAGATGCTAAACTGGACTTTCTCCTGAGAAGAGTTTCTTAGAAATTTTACATTTCCAATGTAAAATATTGGAAAACATCCCATAAATACTATTGTGAAAAATGCCATGATAGTGTGGTGCAAAAAGAAAGCTTGCTTAAAAAGTTTCCTCTTGATTTTTTTAATAGCACAAATTCTCTTCTACCAATGTAAAATCCTTCCTTTTTTAAATTTTGTAAGAACATATGTGAAATGGTGACTATATTAGTTAGCTAAAGCTGCTGGAATGCAGTATACCAGAAATTGAATGGCTTTTAAAAGGGGAATTTATTAAGTTGCAAGTGTATAGTTCTAAGGCCATAAAAATGTCCAAACTAAGGCATCCAGGGAAAGATACCTTGACTCAAGAAAGGCCGATGGTTCTGGAACACCTTTGTCAACTGGGAAAACATGTGGCTGGCATCTGCTGGGGTCTTTGGCTTCTCTTTTCAAATATCTTCCCTGGGGGTATTTTCTTTCTTCAACTGCAGAGGTCTCTGGCTGTGTGGGCTCTGAAGCTTTTTCCAAAATGGTTCCCTCTTAAGGGACTCCAGTAAGCAGCCTCACCTTGAATGGGTGGAGACACATCTCCATGGAAAGAATTTAATCAAAATGCTCCCACCCAGCAATATTGAATCAGGATTAAAGAACATGGCTTTTCTGGGGTACCCAATAGTTTCAAACTAGCACAGTGACTATGTAATTTATATTTATATATGATTAAAGGTACAAAGTTGGAGATGTACAGAATAATTTTTTTCTGAAATCACTGTATATTTTTATCGGTTTTCTTAGTGCTTTTAATTTCCAGTGTCTAGAAGGTTGAGAATTGTGTCCACATGTTTACCTGAGAAATGATTTGATGAACTGACTGAAAAGATAGAATGATGCCTAGCTAACAGTCCATCCAACAACTTAAACCAAACCTTCTCTGAAAAATGTTTTGTCATTTTAAAATTTTGAAGCAAATTGGCTTATAACATCAACTAACAGAATCAGTCAGTTATTTGCAATTATTTCCAAAGATATCTCTAAAGCTAAGTAGTTTATATCCTCTGATGATAATTACTACTTCAGATATATGAAATATTTTCAAACATATGAATGTTCCAACACATTTATGAGCTATAGGTTTGAGCAGTAGCTATTGTCCACTGAATAGGTAGGGAAATGGGTACTTTGGCTCATCTAAACTAATTACCAAAGGAAATAGAGAAGCCTTAAATCCTTTCTGGAACAAAAACAAGGTTAAATATTCATTTTATGAAAGAAGAACAGAATTTTGAGCAAAATAATGACGTTTTCCTGCAGTCTCTTCTCAGAAGTTTAAGGCGTTCATTTATCTTACCCTTAGTGAACTGCTACGACTCTGAGCAGGCCCAAGGAAGCATGGCCCCGGGAATGATAGCAGTCCCTTTTGCTTCCCAACACTCCTTCAGAGAAAAGACTGCAATGTCTATTATGCCCTGTAAGAAACGAACGACAGAAGTAAAGAATCCTTGCTAATCACTGCGGAAGCCTGTGACAGTCCCATTTACTCCTACATACATGTCACCGGATTACCCATAGCATATTCATGTGCAACCTTATCGTTTGTCAATACTTCATTTATTAGTTCTGACATAACCTCGAGGAAAACATAACTGTGAGTGTGATAACAGGAGAATGAATCTGAGGTTTTCGCACCTGTATGGGGATCACTTTCAATTCCAGAGGAAGTGTGGACAGCCCTTTTTTCTGCTAAACCAGGTATACTTGCCCACATAAAGGACATAAACCTTCTTAGCTGAGGATGAAAATTAGGGACTAATACAGCAGCCTAAAAACTATATTGAAAGCATGCAAGTATTATTACATATATCGATGGAGTATTTTGGATATTGAGAGAAAAGAAGATTTGAGGGGAAAGAATTGTGATGCTTCCTGCCTGGCTCCCTCAGTCTTTCTCTGCTCTAATGCTGGTGGCCCAAAATCAATTGTTCTAAAATTCTGCTTTTATTATTTCGTTCCCTTATTCAGAAACCTCCAATGGCTTTTTACTTCTAAATAGAACAAAGGTCTTACTCAAAACATAGCATTTGAGGTTCTCTATAATCCAATCCCAACCTTTTTTCCTATCATTTCATATTCTTGTTCATAAAATACCCTCTCTGGATCCCCTCTGAACTCTGAGCCCTCTGAAATGTATAGAGGACACTATGCATTTGATTGATCATGCTCTGAAGGGCAGCCGTTACTTGTACTTGTTATAGGACAATACCAGTCACGATGTTTAGTAAATATTTTAATGTATCTCATATGGCTGTCAGGCCAGTGAATTCATTCCCTTAGCAAATATGTACTGAAAGCCTTAGCGGAGAGTTTTGACCAGAAAATGTTGCAGTGCATTTCAAAAAGATCACTCTGAGTGCTCTGTGGAGAATAAGCATGGATCCTGGATGAAAGCAAGAAAAATGGTTAAGTGATTGCAACAGTCCAGGCAGGAGAGAATGGTGACCTCACCAGGGAATTGGCAATTGGAGGAGGTAAGAAGTGACTGCGCTCTTGAAACTAGAGCCTTCAGAATTTGATGATGGATTGAGCTTGGGGTGAGAGAAAAAGAGAGATTTCAAGGATGATTCAATGTTTTTGGCCTGAGCAGAATGAAAAATTGTATTTTTATTTACTTAGATGGGGGAATGTGAGAGAGGAGTAGGTTTAAAGGAGGGACATCAGGGGCATGGGTGAAAAGTTGGGGCATCTTTGAGAAGCTTGTCTGGGGTAAAGGCCTCCATGCCCTGACCCATTTCCCCTGGGCCCACCTCAGAGTTCATCTGCTGTTGTAGTAAGCAATATCAATGTCAGTGTCACCTTCCCATCTCAGGACCCTGCAGCCTTTCTTTGGGGCCAAAGAGACTGTGTGGGCCCCCGTTACAATTTAATGCTCCCAGAGGCAATCCTTAAATATTGAGGGACTGGAGGCAGTGCTCACATATCCCCCATCCCATGTGCTTCAGTTGGGCAGTTCCCAGGTATGTGTATATAGCTTGACCCTCAGCAGCTCTCTAGAAAGGGTAAACTCCATTCGCCTACAGCGGTCACCTGCTTATTAATGCAGTCTTTATTGACCTTTATCACTTCCCTGTCCTGCTTCCCCACCCCTACTGGGTGCTTCCTGAATCACCTCTCTGACTTCTCCCCAGATGAACTACCCACATCAAGCCTTTGCAGGGTCTGTGATCATTAGATATCCCAAGTTAGTGTCCAAGAAGGAGCTAGATATGCTACAATGGAAATCTGGGAAAATGTCAGGGATACAGGCATAATTGGGTGGGATCAGTTGTTTACAAGCCCAATATACGTAAGCTCATGCATGTACTTGTTTCCTTCCTTCTCGTTTCGTGTTATTTTCTCCATGTAAAAACGATGATGCTTATTAATGATTAGCTCGGGCTTCCAGTGGAAGCCACAGCCAAATTTCTAGATAGAAATAGCTTGAAGGGTGCAACAATTTGGTTGGAAAGAAGGGAATCTTGGGTACTTGTTCCAAACCTACATTTGCATAGGGCACACATTGTTTATACTTTGTTTTTTTTTTTGGAGTGGCTTTGGGAAAACGTGGAGATTATAGATGGGTACACCGAGTCATTCTTTGATGCTGCCATTGCTTTGTAGTTATGTTTTTTGCTAAGGATGGATATATCCCCTAGAAAAGCCATGTTTTAATCAAAATCCCATTTCATAAAGGCAGAATAATCCCTATTCAATACTGTATGTTTGAAACTATAATCAGATCATCTCCCTGGATATGATTTAATCAAGAGTGATTGTTAAACTGGATTAGGAGGCGACATGTCTTCACCCATTTGGGTGGGTCTTGATAAGTTTCTAGAGTCCTATGAAAGAGGAAACATCTTGGAGAAAGAGAGATTCAGAGCAGAATGACATAGCCACGAGGAGAAGAGTCCACCAGTCAGCAACCTTTGGAGATGAAGAAGGAAAATGTCTCCCAGGGAGCTTCATGAAACAGGAAGCCAGAAGAGGAGGCTAGCAGATGATGCTGTGTTCACCATGTGCCCTTCCAGCTGAGAGAGGAACCCTGACTGTGTTCACCATGTGCCTTTCCAGATGAGAGAGAAACTATGACCGTGTTCACCATGTGCCTTCTCACTTGAGAGAGAAACCCTGAACTTCATCGGCCTTCTTGAACCAAGGTATCTTTCCCTGGATGGATGCCTTTGATTGGACATTTCTATAGACTTGCTTTAACTGGACATTTTCTCAGCCTTAGAACTATAAACTAGCAACTCATTAAATTCCTTTTTTTTTTAAGGCTATTCCATTTCTGGTATATTGCATCCTGGCAGCTAGCAAACTAGAATAGGTGCCGACAATTTGGTTGGAAGAAAGGGAATCTTGGGTACTTGTTCCAAACCTACATTTGCATAGGAAACACATTGTTTATACTTTGATTTTTGGAGTGGCTTTGGGAAAACTGGTGGAGATTATAGATGGGTGCGCTGAGTCATTCTTTGATGCTGCCATTGCTTTGTAGTCATGGCTTTTGCTCAAATATAACTTTACACTATAACATTTTCACTCACCTCGCATATTTTGCGTGATGGTTGAGCAGCAAAGTGGGTAAGATGAATGGAACCCTTGTCAACAAAGTAGTTCCATCAGCAATAGACATGACCAAGACCAGACTCACTTCAAACACTTGCTCGGCTCAGCATATTAGCAAATCATTCTCTCTCATGTTTTGAGTCAGAATATCTGATAAAGCTCAACTCTTCTTTGCATACATTGTTATCACATTCCAAAGTAAATTCTCCTTTGCTGGAGACATCCAGAATTTGTTTTGTTTTGTTTTTTAACTCCTGAGTAGTTATCCAGTGGAATTGTTTACATGAATGAGATATTTATTCTAATCAAAGAGCTAATTCTAGCACATAAAAGTGTCCCTAAAGTATTACTAAAATATTAATTTTTTTTATCAGTGGACATCATGTGGAAGTTTCAAGTGACAAATACATTGCCAGTTGGCATACATAAGCACACCATTTCGTAAATAAATGGCTCTGTATTTTTAATATGCATGGGCAATATTTGAATTTTACCATATTCTCCTATTTTCAAAATTTAATTTTTTCTTTGTCAGATGGAAAATAGTGTTCATTGGAGAAAAAGAGCAAGTTTATGAAGTAGTAGGGCATACTTTTTTTTTTTTTTGGTTGGGCAGGCACCAGCCATCACACCCGAGTCTCTAGCATGGCAGGCAAGAGCTCTGCCTGTTGAGCCACCCAGGGCATACATTCTTATTTCAGGAAAGTCTTTTTAAAGCATTACCATTAAGAATTGTTTATATTGTACTTAGGTACACATTTAATATTAGATGCGTAAGATGCCAAGTCACATGTCACCTGTGTTTCTATATGGCTTGGAAGTCAATCATCAAAGCTGCGTGAACACACTGGCTGTCTCCCTGGTTTGAAGCTCTTGACTCTTCTCTTGGGGTGAAAATTGCAGTCATGTAAATCTTTTTGCACAAGGGGGCGCTGTGCAAACATGCAGCCTTTCCATCAAGTGGCTCTCTTTAAATCTAAAAAGCCCTGTTGCTTTCTCTTTCTTGCTTTCTCCTGGCCTTGGCTCTTCTACCTCTGGGAGGCTGACAGCGTTGTCACCTCTGATTGTCCCTCTGCAGACCTCAGCATGATAGTGCTGATTTGATTTCATATCGTATTATCACAGATGGTAAAAGTTATGTCTGCTTAACTGGTTTCCGAGTACTCCCCTGACTCACTAACATCTCAGTAATGTATAACACATTCATATAGCATGTTTAATTTAAAATGAATCCAAAATTTTTTATTCATGACCTATGATTGAAATCTAATCAAACTAAAAACCTAAAACTCCTGGTGGAAAACAAATAAAACTTGATTATTCTCATTTTTTTT
>PVIY010033935.1:0-27623 GCA_004026745.1 Myrmecophaga tridactyla | reverse complement strand
AACTCAACCTCTACTTCTGTCATGTCATGTTTCTCTGTTAGTCTCTGTTCTCCGTCCACATTTTCTGTCCTTCAGAGGACACCAGTCATATTGCATTCGGGCCCAACCTTCAAATAAGAATATCTTCAAGAATCCTATTTACAAATAAGTTAATATTCACAGGATCAGGAGTTCGATCTTGAAACTGTCTTTTTGGGAGACACAATTCAATCCCAAACACTATTTCTTGGCTGTTGTCCTTGCCTAAGGATTAAATACCACTGACATGTTCACATTTTCTGACATTATAATGCCAGCCCAGACCTCTTTTCCTGTTTTTAGATGTGTATCTATAATCAAGTGCACTTGTCTCGTACGCATCTCAAATAAAGCATGCCCCAAATTGATCTTGACCCCCAAAATGGGCCTCTCCACCATCATGGTAAATGGAATCCATATTTTACATCAAATATAAGTAGGTTGGTAGGTGTTCTAGTTTGCAAGCTGCCAGAATGTGATATACCAGAACTGGAATAGCTTTTAAAAAGGAAAATTTATTAGGTTGCAAGTTTACGGTTCTAAGACAGTGAAAATGTCCAAATTAAGACAACGCTATAAAAATGTTCAAATAAAAGGCATCCAGGGAAAGATACTTTGGTTCAAGAAGGCCAAGGATGTTCAGGGTTTTTCTCTCAGCTGAAAAGGTACATGACTATGTCTGCTAGCTCTCCCTCCAGGCTTCTTCAACCACTTTCCTAGGGTTCTGTCATTTCTGGTGGCTCTAAAGTTTTTCCCAAAATGGTTCCCTCTTAAAACGCTCCAGGAAGCAACCCCACCTTGAATGGGTGGAGACACATCTCTATGGAACCATCTAAGCAAAGGTTACCGTCCACATTGGGTGGGCCATATCTCCATGGAAACAATGAAAAACATCCCGCCCAGCAATATTGAATGAGGATTAAAGGACATAGCTTTTCTGGAGTACATAATAGCTTCAAACCAGCACAGTAGGTAAGTAGGTAGTAAGTAGGTACGTAGGCAAGTAGGTAAAATAAATTTTCAAAATGAATCTTCCACCCCCTACTCGTCTTCATCTTTACTGACGTCTCAGCCTATGTCAATATCATTTCTTGCCCAAACCCCTACAGTACCCTCCTAATCAGACTTTCTGTTTCAATTATATCCCCCCCACCCTACCTGAGTTTAATTGTCTATGCAGCAACTAGACTCATCTCTGAAAAATATGTATCAGATTTTGCTGCCTTCTTGCTTAAATTCCCTTCCTTGCTTCCTACTAAACCTGAAACAACATTCAGTCTGTCACCCTAGTTTCTGCAGAGTCCCTAGTCTACCTCTTCTAACCTCATTTTGGGCCCCTCAATCCTCACTTCCCACACTCCAACCACATTATCCTGCTAAACCATTCTCGAGTTCCCAAAGGAAGCTCTTTCCTGGCTCAAGTCTTTTAAATTTGCTTTTTGCTGTGCCTGGAATGATCTTCCCATGCCTCTTTACATGACTGTGTGCCTTTCCATTGTTGAGATTTTTGTCTAAACGTCATCTAGTCTGAAAGGTCTTTCTAGACCAATATCATACAAAGCAATTTTTCTTTGTTTTCACCTTGATTCTCTGTGTATTTTTTATACCACTAATTAACAGTCAAAATTATATACCTATTTATTTATTTCCCAGTTTACTGTTCACTGCTTTTCTTGACCTCTAGAATGTAATTTCCATGAAGGCAGGAATATTGTCTTGTGCAAAATTTTAAGTGTGTTAACAACAAAGCACCTAACACCTATCAGGTATAAGGTCTTATTTTTCTTAAAAATTAATAAAATACTGTTAGTGAAATAATTGAATAGACCTTATTAAAATACTAGGAGTTTTATACTGAATGTGATATGATTATCTTCAACAGACGTTATGGTACTGTTTTGATTTTTTTTTTGGCATCTGCCAAATAAATGAGGAAAATTATTTTTAATTATATGTAATTTCCAAACACCGCCAGACTGGAAATTATTCAAAATATTAGAATAACCTGGGATGCTCTCGTAATGTACAAAAGAGAAAAATTTTATATTAACTCATAACGCAAATATGAGTTTGTGCTTATGTTTTAACGATAAAATTATAGTCATCATGAGCCTTTGGTCTTGAATACAAATATCTTGACTTTAACAGGATATCTTTCAAAACATGAAAAAGTTTGGCTCCTTTCCCTGTGATTTAACATCAACTAGTTTTCATTGAGTGCTCACTTGTAGTATGTCTTTTGGGTAGCAGCTGTGGCTATGGTTTGCAGGGGCAACTGCTGTTCATATTTCTGTCTCTTCACCTTAGAAGCTGTGCTCTATCTCTGTTGCCACTGAATGATGGCCGGTTAGATTACCGCATGCTACCTGATGCTGCCAGCTCCCAGCAGTAAATAGCATATGCTGTCTTGTATAAAGTTATATTTCAACATTAGGTGTTCTGCACATACTTCTGGTGAACTTATCTTTGTTCCTAACATTGTGATCTAAGAGTTTCATAAATATAATACTGCTGCTGCTGCTGCTGGGCTGCTCAACATGATGATGATTTTGATGACATTGGAGATACTAAAGATAACAAAAGAAATGAAGAGTATCTTAGACCTCTGCCTATCCTAAACCTTGGATAGGATGCTATTTGCATGGCTTAATCTGTGCCTGACTAATTAAACTAATTAAGAGCTAGATGCCTCTTTAAATCTATCAAGGATATATGTTTAAGAAAGATCAGAACACATCTAGCTCTCAAATTTTGACTTTTCTCCAGTCATCCACCTCATCTCTAAGGGACTTAGTTATGTATTAAAAGCTTTCACTTGCTCTCAAATGGGCCGTGCATTAAAGGAAAAGATGTTTTGTTTTGACCAGGACACTTATTTTCCATCTTCTAATTAGAATTAGCTTAAATGCTGAACACTTTGTCTAGAATTGTCAATATTCTGTTAAATGCTCGCTCAAATATTGTACCAAATAGTATATCTTTAATTTTTAATTTATGCATGATAATGAATTATAATATGGAAATTATGTTTTAATGTTTTATGTACAGTAGTAGCACATATGCACATAATACTTTTTCTCATTCCATAAAATGAAAGTTCTATTATATGTCATTATAATTAAAAAGTTCTTGTGTCTCTAAAAATAAAATTCTTACCTAATGTGAAATTATAAGATAAAGAAAAATAATTACACCTAAGCCTGCTTTTAGTTTGTTTGTGATTTTAAGAACTTCAATTATAGAGAATTGGTTCATCCTTGATTTATCCCACATCTTCATCACAGAATTCTAGCCATTGATCTGTTTGTTTTTAATAATATAATGAATAATTAGGACTCTCTACCCAGCCCCATAGCTTACATTTCTGTATGTTTTTCCCTTTCTCTTCTATCTGTTTCCTTTAACAAATTGTTATAAGCATTTCATACCAGGAGACATCAAACAATTAAATTTGATTTCAGAAATGTGTATTTTTCTCTGAAAACATAAATTTTCTCATTTACTAAAATAAAAGTAGAGTAAATAAATATCAGAAGCATCTTTTGGGGGGAGGAGTGTAAGTCTGAGTGGGCTTTGTGTCATTAATATATTCACCATGGCCAGTAGCATATTCGGTTTGCTTCCAAGAGATAAATAGAGGTAATGACAATTACTGAATTTATTTCATTCACATTAACATGTAAATAGGATTTTATTTGTGAATTTAATATGCTCAGGCCCTCCATCTTATTTAACTATAAATTGGCATGGCTATGTTACATCATGGGTGTGCCTTTAAGGAACTATGTGAGTTACTTTCTGATGGTTATTATTTCAGAATTCTGTTTTTATGTGTGTCTGTCCCTAACAATTTGTGGATATATAATTGTTCTCTTGATATTTCATTTCAATGATTCATTGTCTGGGAGACCTTGCATCTTTAACACATATTCTTAAATTGCCACTTATTTGTGAGTCATATAACAGTACTTTAAACAAATATATAAATATCAGCTACTAGAATCTTTTGCATTCAAAACAGAAACATTAAATAATTCAACCAACATGTTTTTGTTAACATACTACCTTGGAATTAATTGGTGGTAGAATAGGAATAAAATATTGTACCATATATTTAATCATAGACATTTCATGATTGAAGAGTTCTTTTCAAATTATTTTCTATTAGAGATGTATAGTTTAGTACGAGAAAGGCGAAATGACTTGTTCAAGATCACATGGCTTGTTAGCAAGAGACAGGAGATGGGAACCAGAGTTTCCCTGTAGTTCCATGGGGTCATTGAAGTAGGGCAAGAATTCCAGGAATACCTGGCCTTGGTCTAAAGGGTTTAAGCGATTTTTGTAATCTAAATCCTTTACTTGGATTTCTAGTGTGAAGATCAGAAAAGTGCAATGAAAAGAGCAAGGCCTTGAAATCAGAGAGATCTCAGTTGGAATATCAGAACTGATACTTACTATATGCCTTTGAATAAGTTCCTAATATCTCATCTCAGAGCTTCTGTTTCTTCCTTGGTAAAACAGATTTTGTGATATCTATTTCAAAGATAATTAAAGACATAAGGCTCAGGGCATTGTCTAGAATCTGGAGGTTTTTTTCACCAAATGTTCATTCTCTTTCTCTTCTCAGTGTGATCTGAGTGCATTTCCAGGCAGGCAGCCTTGTCTTTGCAGCTGAGAGCTGTGAGAACCAATCATAAATCAGTGGAAGAAAAGGTGAAAGGAAGTTGGATTAAACTAGGGGAGGAAAGCATTTTTCCCCCAAAATGTGCATTAAGGAAATAAGGATAGAGCATTCTGCTTTTGTAATATCTCATCACTGGAAGAAGTAATTTTAAAAACTAAAAACTACAAGAAGAACATAAAGTTAGAAAGACAAGGGATATTGAAAAGCACCATATTGGAGTAGAGAAAATTACTAATTCATGATCCATTCGATTGTCTGATTTAAAAGCCTACTGTCCCTGTATAAAAGACTGATGGAAATTCCATGTTTTATGGCAAAAAAGAACTCTGTCCAGATAACAAAGATAGTTATTTATAATGAAATTGAGGTGATAAGCAAGGCCTTAAGATATCATACCTTTTAGGATGTGTTTCCTCCATTTTGAAGTAAAACCATATTTTATCATGAGAAATATGAGAACATAATGTTAACAATAAGGCATAGAATATGATATTCTATACTTGATTTTATTTAATTTGAGGCCAATTCAATGAGTATTTTAAAGTGCCCACAAAATACTGGTTCCTGAAGTTCTAGTCTTGATGTCCAATTCTAACCATTATAGGGAATGGGTGTGGCTAAGAGCTTACCCTCTATGGAAGAGTAACTGGAAATTTGGTCCTAGAACTCACTTCTTTGAAGGTTACAATTTACAGTGTTGAACACAGGTTGACAAGTACAGTCTGCAGTTTGTCTTTAAATAGCAAAAAATTGTATTTAAAATCCATGATCCTAATTTGACCATTATTTGTTTCAAAATAAAATTAAAATTTGTTCACAGCGATTTACAGATAGCCTGACATAACTTATTGTTCTGCATTAGCCTCTTACTCACTTCTTTCAAACATAAAGGGAAACAAATGCTTTTGGTAATTGAAGATTCTCAAAACTGGAAACACTAACTTTTTAAGAAAAATCTCTTCCAGGAAAGTTTTCTTTCTCTCTCTCTATTTTTTGAAGATACCATTAGACAAACTGCCAAATATTTAGACCGCCCACGTGGTGCTAGACATCTGAAAGAAAGCTGAAAAAAATTTATCAATCCAGGCAGATATTGGGGTGTTTTGTCTACATGTTGATTCCAAACATCTGTGCATTTGAACATATGAATGCTACAAAAATATCCAGAGCAGCAATTGAATTTCTATAATTTTGACACAAAAAAGTTTTTTACCATTTGATATAGACTTATACAGTCAGGTCTATCCAGCCCTTATTTAATTCATTTAATTGTCTGGAATTGCTTCATGCTTCTTGGTGTTTTGAAGGCGGTACATTTTTCCCTGACTTATAATTCATTCGGATAAGCTGTTTATTAAGTAGACTTATTTTAACTAGCTTGATGGGATATATGGTCAGTGGTGATCCATCAGATATGTGTTAGTGTTTGAACTAGAAAAAAATCAAATTAAGGTAATCAAGGCATACATCCCATGTAACACATTAGAGCCTAATGTGACGTAAAATTACTATAGACCAACGAACTCCCTTCTTGGGACTGCTGCCTTAAGTGGGATGTACATTTTGTCCCTTTACTGTACCAACCTGTATGGAATTTATTTTTTTACTTTTGCATAGATCATGGAAATATCGAGAGTTACAAGTACTAATATATCTCCTGCCGAGAGTCATGTACTCTTACTATCTTTCCTGTACCAGTTAGGTCTCCCTGCAGAGACATTATCTGAATATTTTGCTAGCTATTTCCCCTTCAACAAGCCATCTGCCATGTGCTATTTGGGAAAGCTTGCCCCTCTAGGCTCTCACTCCTCACATCTGAAGATGACATCATCATTTTCAAAATGGCATATAAATCTCTGTTAATGACTAGAGTCAAACCCTAATGTGACCAACTGTCTGTTTGCCTGAGACTGAGGGATTTCCTGGAATGTATAGGGATAAAACCAAGAAAATCCCCAGGCCAATCAGGACACAATGGTCACCGTATGTCTAGAACAGATTGACTTCCTGAAGATTTTTGGTAATTTGCTGGTTGGTTAGTTAACTGTTTTTTATTTTGTTGTGGTTTTTCCTTATAGTACGGTAACACAGGGTTCTGGCATGTACTTGCTCTCTGAATTTTTAAAATTCAAGTATGTGTGTATGTATCTAAATCTATGTCTATATGTTTACATACATGCAGTTAATAAGAACGCACAAAAAGAACAATACCTAATGGAGAAATTTCCATTAAAAAAATATTTTCCTTAAAAAAAAATCCCTTTGGTGTTCAGAAGAAAGCCTGGTTCTGATAAAGCTATTCCTTAAGTCCCTGTTCGTTGCATTATCTTCCTAAGGATAAAATTTCCTGATCTTTTATCTGGAAAAAGAAATAGTCTGTTTTCTTTCTATATAAGCAGCCTTCTCAGCAGCAGAATTCATATGAGACTACTTGAACAAAATAGTACAGTAAATCAGGAACCTTACTAGGCATGGTAGCCTGTGCATGTACACCTAAGCTATAGGCTATTCTTTAGCAGCATTGCAACTTGTTTGCGACTTGTTTGGAATGAAAGGGAAAGTTTGCTCGATCACCCCTTGGTATAACAGAAGTGGTGATTGCCACCACAAACCTTCTTCTACAGCAGAAGCCATTGCCAATGCAATACGGGGCATGGATGGAAGACACAGGCATATGCTTAGAATTTTGAGGTCTAATAACCTACTCTCAATCTAGTGATTTAAACCATTTATAACTATGTGTTATACTGTTTTTTAACTTCCCTTTTTCAAACAGGTTTCTCCCATCTCTCACATATAAGTGACCTTAACTACTGGAAACAAAATAAGAAATGACTATCCTCTTGAAGATTCTGTTTTGTTTGTTTGTTTGTTTGTTTTGCTTTGTTTTCTGCATGGGCAGGTGCAGGGACTCGATCCCAGGTCTGTGGCATGGCAGGCGAGAGCTCTGCCTGCTCAGCCACTGTGGACCGCCCTGAAGATGCTCTATTTTTGACATGAATATTATGCTTCTAACCTGTGTGCATAAGACAAATCAGAAATGGAGATCTTATGGAGGATAAATGACTTTAGATTTTAGTATCATTTGTGTGACATTAAATTTATTTATACCAATTTATACCATACTGGTAAACTCTCTGTATACTGACTAATTCTCAGGGACATCCCATGGTAGACAAGATGACAGCCAAGAATCTCAAGGCTTTTCTGTTAATGTCTTGTTGTTTCAAGTTTAATGAAGTGGAATAGGGTCAAAGTTCTATTCTAACTCTTTGGTTCTTCTATGATAGAATTCTGAAGATAGTCATGTTCTATTTTTTAAGTACATTTCATCTCTGCACCATATCTTTGTTGAAAATACACAGCTTTCCTGAAACATAAAAACGTAACCACTACCATCTCTGTCCTTACACATCATCATCACCATTAACATTTCCTAGAGCAGAGGAGATGTCTGTGGTAAAAAGTGACAAAGAAAAAGAAATAGGATGTAGAATTAGAACTGAAGAACTACTACTTTGTCATTTTGAGATGTTGCCATACACATAAAATGAGAAATAAATATGAAAATTAGAACATATTAGCTGCCAAGTGTGTGACGAGGGGAAGATGTATAGCTCAGTATGATGAGTGTTCCCTGAAGAATTTGATTTTTGAGGACCTTCTGCAGAAAGCTGATGATGAGTGAATATCAGCTGTGGGTCCTTTCCCCCAACTCAACCTGAGAGATGTCAGAACAGAGAGAAAGAAGATGAATGCAGTGACAAATGTGGAGAAAGTGGGAATGAGGCAAGACTATAGACAAACATACTTTGCTCTCACTGAATGGGGAGGTTTAATATTATCTCCATAATAATCTGGATTTTGCAATACAATACAAACATGGCAAGGGGAGAGGAAGGTGTGTTCATGTGTAGATCAGCAAGAAGCAAAATCATAAGATGATTATAGTTTTGTTCAATGATTAGGATGTATGTATTGATAGGATATTGATATCTATAGGAAAAATATGAAGATATTACGGATTTCAGTCATTCATGGGTAGGGTGGATTGAGGTGTCGTTAAGCCAGCCAAAAATAATTTGATCAATTCAATAAAAACAAACACTTGAAAACTATAAAACAGAGACTAATATCAGAGAAATAAGGTAAATATATCAATAAAATGGCAAAGAGAAATTAAGTCCATTTCTAAAAATAGCTTTGTTAAAACAGCATCGATACAGCATAAAATGCATTCATTTTATGTTTGCAGTTCAGTGAGTTGTAATTAACGTATGCAGTAATCAGTGCAACTGTGGTTTAGAGTGCCTTACCACTCAAAAAACACCCTGGTGTCCATTTTAGTTAATTGCCACACCTACCCTCTGCCCCTGGCAGTCGATAATCTGCTTCTGTCTTTTATAAATTTTACTTTTTCTAGAAAATTCAAATAAGTGGAATCATATGATGTGAATTTATGGGGTCTACAAGGAACATTTATTATTCACTCCTCTGCGTGCCCGTTCTACTCTCTGCATATTTATTCTGGTGCCAGGGTGGAGGGGCAGCAAGTCCTGTGATTGCAGAAGCACAGCCTTTTGTGTTTTTAAGACATAGGTGTTCAACAGTGTTAAACCTGAATTTAACTTCTGAATAGTGTAGTTGTTTGAATGTATCAAAGTTTATATTTTGGTGAGCCATAAAAGCCATAACATACAAGAAATAAAACTCTGTGACATGCATGTGTTGTACGACTATGTCCATGGGACAATGAAGTGTCTCAGTAGAAGTAAAATGTTATAAAATGTTTGACATCATTATTTCTGTACAAGATAGAAATGCTATTTGTTTATTTAATGAATTTTTAAAATTTAGCCACAGACTAGTTTCCAAACTTTTGTAAAAAGTATAGAAGAAGGGTCTAATTATTACTGAATAATGGAATGAATGAACTAGCAAAGGCTTTTCTTGTTAACTGTTACAGAATTTTACAGGTTTTTGAAATATATTTCTAACTATCCTTCAGAAAAACACATAGTGTATGGATGTGTGTGGGTGTGTATGTCTCCCTACATTCACTTGCACACCACAGATTCTTTCTAACATTTTTTAATGCCAGTTTGGTGAAAATTGGTACCTTGTTAATTCATTTAATTTCTTCATTTGCATAGTATCTGTTAATGTCCTTTATCCAATTATTATCTTGGGCATTTAAATTTTTAATTTTTTATCTCTTAGCATTTGTACATAAAGGATGTTATAACTATTTAATATATTTATTGAAAAGATTGTTCCAGAATGTAATTACCTTTAATATCATGTCTAACACAGAACATTTTAATTGTGTTTTCAAAGTTATTGCCTCTTGTTTTTTTTCTTAGTTATTTGTTTCTACTAATTTTTGCTTAGAATGAGACATGGACATATTTCCTAATCAAATCTTCGGTTCATTGGTGAAGAAATAAAAGCAGTAATATTTTAAAAAAATCTGTCTACTTTTTTTGCTTTATTTTTACCCCTATGGCTTTACTCAAAGGGTACAATATCTTCAGGTGCCATCTTTGAGGATTGTCATAAGAGGCAAGGAATCAAAATGATTTGCTAGACTGTACCATCCTCCAAGGCATAAATGCCAAATCCTTAACATTTCTTTAGAAATATATGCACTGTGGAATATTTGATTAATCTGAAAAGAAATACTCAGGCTTTATACCATTACATAGTATTATACCAACAAGCTTAACTAAATAGACAATTTAGTCCTTTTTTTTCCTCTTTCTCTTTGGGAAGTGGTAATCACATATTTACCTTTCTTTGCCAAGCATTTTTTATAGCATTCTCAGAAAACAGATGGAAGCAAATATTGTTGTGAAATCAAAATTTAAAGAAATTTCCTCAACTGAGCTTCAAGTTAGTCACTGCAAGGTATAAATACATGCAGTTCATCTCTTTTCCATTCTTCTATTTTCAAACCAAAGCCACTTAACTTTTCCCCGTAGCTTTAGTTCCATTTCACCCTAGTCTTCCTCTAGGCTTGAGGAAACAACACAAACAACAAAAATCCATCATAATAGGAAGAAAACAAAATTAATAATCATAGTGCATACCATTTATAATAGTTTTCCTAGGTACCAGATACTTTTCTGGGCATTTTGCCTACATTTTCTCATTATAACCCCTCAACAGCATACAAGTTGGTATTCTAATGCCGCTTTGCAAGTGAAGAATCAGAGGTAAATAGCTTGCCAAAGTCACACAGTAGCATGTTGAACCCCAATCTGCTGACACTCAGGCCAAATCCTGAAACCATCAGAAGACATTTACGGCTACATTGCCGTCATTGTTGACACCCCTTTCCCTCAGTACCAACTACCTTATATGTGCCTGGCTCCACAAATTCCTGACTCATACCATGATTCACCACTAATGTTTTTCTCCATTTAACTCTGTCCCGACCGGGGTCTAGATTTCCTGGACCTACCTTGTTTGGATGTCCTTCTGCCACTGAGTCCTCAGTATTCACCTGCTGCTACTTACGTGCTTGGCCTCTATTGACAAACAATTCTTTGGATAATAACCTTTTGTACCTCAGTTTCCTCACCTGTGAAATGGAAACTTCATAGATTGGGCAGACATTGTAGATTCTTTGGGCTACCAGCAACAGAAACCACAAACTGGGTGGCTTAAAACAAAATAAATGCATTCTCTCAGTTCTGGAGGCTAGATGTCTGAAATCCAGCTATAGGCAGTGCCCTGCTCCCTCTGAGGACTCTAGGCAAGCATACTCCCTTGCCTTTTCCAGCTTCCGGAGGCTCCTGGAGGCATTCCTTGACTCCTAGATGCATCACTACCATCTACTTCACGTCTTCTTCACCTCCTCCCTGTGGGTCTTTCACATTCCTTTGTCCAAATTTCCTCTTCTTTTAAGGACACCAGTCATTGGATTAGGGTGCACTCTAACCCAATCTGACCACATCTTCAGTTTGTATCTATGAAGACCATATTTTCAAATAAGGTTACCTTCACAGGTGCTGGTTAGGACTTCAACATTTCCTTGTAGATGATACAAATCAACACATAACAGTGGAAGAATTAAATGAAATGATATCCAGAAAGTACGTAGGACAGTGCCTGACATATAATAAGCCTTTTATAAATGCTTGTTAGATTCAAAAAAGAATAATAAAAGCTCCTTTAAATTGCTTTTATGTTTTTTTTAAAAAACTCATTTACATCGCCCTATTGTACAGTACCTGAAAGTTGCATTTGGAATCAAAGTTTAAATCATTTTCTGAGACTTATATTTAGACTTGTCTAGATCTTTGCATTTACATAGAGAACACATTGCCTTTGTAAATGGACTTCAGACACCATTGAGTTCACAGAACATTAATGGGGTTATAAAATAATTTATTCATTTTCTAACGTGAATAACTTAGAGTGGATTAGACTATAATTACCATATAGAAGTGAAAAATGTCATAACACTACACACATGGAAGGGGTTTATATTGTTTCATAAAACCAGGTTGCAATGTAACATCATCATTCATATTGTTTGAAAGATACCGTTCCATGTTATATAAAAGCGTTTAAATTGTTTTTGTTCAGTGGCTAAAGAATCATAGAATTCAATAATCTCAATGTCAGGAGAGACATAAAAATCCATATAATCCAATCCTATACTTGTACATAAAGTTTTAAGCAATACCTGGTGAACAGTTTTTCAATTTCTGCTTGAAGAGAGCATAAGCTTGTCTCCATTTATTGTCCATTTTTTGTTTTACTTTTTAACTTTGTATTTGGGGATTTGTACAGAAAGAAAGAATTGAGCTCTTAATTATTATCGGTAGAAAGAATTGAGCTCTTAATTATTATAGGTAGAAAGTCAGTAATCAAAGTTCTGAGTTGCTTAGAGCTTTAACTGAATATGTAAGTAGCTGTGTAAATTAGCTCAATTAAATTACATAGACAATAATCAGAGATCCTGACTTTAAAAATTAATATATAAAAAACATAATATGTATCCCTGTCTTTAACAATTTCCTATTCTTTGGATAATTTAAACTATTTATTTTCGTCTTAAACAATTATCAATCTCTATTTTAAAATATTACCTTTTGTTTTTTTTTTCTTTTTCTTCCTTCCTTTCTTTCCTCCCTTCCTCCCTCCTGCCTACCTTCCTTTTTTTTTATTTGCAGGAGATGGAATATTTTCTTTCCTTACAAATTACTGTAAATTGGGATAGCTTACTAAAATCACATTTGGAATAGAGGATTTTATTTTTTAAAAATCGCTTGTGACTGAATATGCATTCTTTGTTTCTTTAAGCAGAGCAAAAGCCCCCTACTATTTTTAGAGCTTATCACTTATATGGTGAATAAGAAATAAAATGAAAGACAATTTTATGCTTCTGAAAAGGATATAATTCCATTAATTCTTTGCAGTAAAGCATAAAAAGGTGATTAACCAAGCAAAACAATTGGTCAGCTCCCATATCTACCTATCCTGAGCTGAACAAATTGCTTATAATTTAGTTCCATATTTCTATACAGATAAATATCTATTAAGAACTTAGGTATAGTCATAAAAACAATGTCTATGAAATTCCAAATTAATTCTCTACTGTTGTCAGATTTTTGCTGTCCCTAGGAATCCTGTCATGAAATATAAATTAATTTTAGTTACATGTGTTGCAGATGTAATACACTTTTGCCCCTCTTTCTTAAATTGTTGAAAAAAAAGTACAAGGTTTGATCTTGCCTAATTGAATCCTTCATTGAGTGTAGGCCTTGTTAATTTAATTTAGATTATAAGCCCAGTTAGTCTTCAGGGATTTTATAGACCTCATTACATTTTTTCACACATTTTACTCTTCTTTCATTTCTTCTCTAGAGACATCCAGCCAATCGATGCTACAATTAAAGAAAAAAAAAAGACACAGGGTATGTGATACACATAGTTTCTCACACATGCTCCTAAGCCTGCTGTGAATAATCACAAAGTGAGTTTCTATCTTGCCTCTTTTATTCTCATCTTCACCTCATACCATCCCCTCCAAAAATCTAGAGTGGTACTTTAGAAATGCTATAACTTTGAATTCTTTTCAAGAGATGAATTCCCCTACTCTGATTAAATGCTGAACACTGGTGACAATTGTCCCAGATGTTACTTTTAAACTCTTCCTTCTCTTACTTAAATATGAAATATAAATTGTGATTATCTTTTCTTATTATTCAAACAGTTCCACCTATTGTGATTATCCGGCTGATTTTCATATCTACTCTGTTCAATGCTGAATATCTAATGCACATGTCGGAATAGAACATTGTATTTTAAAGACAGATTAGAGTGAGGACTTTTTATTAAAAGGTAATTAATTAGTCCCCCTTTTGCAAATTCTCTTTATTGGTCCTTGTGTACACTGGCGAGAAAACCTGCTTTTTTTGGAGTTCACAATCAAGTAGAAGTAATAAAACAGTTATACAAATAATTTAATAGAAGTAAAAATGTGATATGTACCATAGGAGATGTGCCAACAGTTATGGAATAGCAAACTCTCTTCCCTTTATCCAGTGTTGTATTAGGCCTTGTTTTAACTCTGTTACAAATTATTGGGAATCAAGGGTCATGTGTGACCCTAGTTGGAATGCGCCTGGCAGGCACTCCTCATCATTATCCCATTCTGGCCTTTAGCCAATCTATTTGCATGTCCTTCTCCAGATAAGTCAACTCATTCATCATGCAGGCGTTACTAATCATGTGCTCCTACAACAGCATTAAATACAGAACTCATTTCTAGGTGTCTTGGTAGGGTAGTTTAGGCAAAGTAGTTAGCATTAAATCAAGAGTTTACTATCTTCAGAGAGACAATCACTTGTGACCTGGTAGAATCATGAGCAATTGCTTATTCAGGGCCAGCATTGTCTTCTCCTTGAATCCTCTGTAAGTATCATGCTGACTTTGGAAATTTGGACAACAGAAGGTAGGGTTTATGATGTAGCCCAGCTGGTTTTAAAGAGCCAGATGCTCTAAAATACTCCCATGCTTCTTAAGACATGGCTGATGACGCTGCAGCTCAGAAGGGCTGCCAGTCACATGCAGGTTCTAAATAAAGTGGAACTCAGTGGGATATTTTCTGAAGGAATACAAATTGTAAATAGAATATTAAAGTTATAATAAAATGATGCTGATACTGATAAAAGCAAACAGAATCCTTTAAGGAGCTTTTGGGCTTCTGGCAATGAATTGAGTTGTATTCATGCCGTCTCCTGGATCAGTCTCACAACATCCTAAGATGTTAAAGACCACAGTTGGCCCTATTTAACAACTGAACAAACTGAGGTTCAGCGAGGTCAAGAACCCAAATTGAACAGGTAGGAGGTCACAGAACTGTAACTTAAATCCAGACAGTGCTATTTCTGTTTCAGGAACAGACCGAGGAGTTGAAATTTTCACAGAACCGTACGACTATTGCAGCCAAATTTTAAAATCCATCGCTAAACGCTGTTTCAAACATTTTAAATGATGCCAGAACGTTTTCCTTTCAAGATTAATTGATGAACGTATCCTTGAGAATGCTGTTGAGGGAGGGAAGGACATTGCACTAAAAATCAACAATACCAGTAAGTTCTTTTGAACTTAGAAATGAGATGCTCCTTTATTATTTTTCATCTGAGTGTAATTGATCTACTGTTTAAGAGTAATATTTTTAAATTCATCCAATATCAACCGCATTAACTGGTTGATTTCTTAGGCAAATAGTTATTGTTTTCATCAGTTTAAGAATTCAAATTTAGACTCATTAGTTAGGCTAGTAAAAATATAGCACTAGCTATACAATATCAACATTTAATTTTCTTTCTTGAAGCATAACAAAAAGGAAAGCAGTGTGAATTTCATTTTCTCTATGCTGGCTGTCATTAAACATAATTATTAAGCACCTACTCTGTGTCAGATGCTGTGGTAGGCACTGGGGGTACAAAGATGAATTTTCTACTAACTCCCATCCAACAGAGGAGACAAAGTAAAGGGAGCGATAAGCCCTATATCGAAGTAAGCGCCACCAGGTAGGGGTCTGTGACACCTGACAGCCTTCAGGCAGAAAAAAGCGAGTGGAACAGAAGGTTAAAAAATGCTTCTGAGTGCTCTCTTTGGCACATATATTAAAATTGGAACGCCACAGAGAAGATTAGCGTGGCCCCTGCACAAGGATGACACGCAAATTCATGTAGCATTCCATATTAAAAAAAAAAAAGAAAGAAAAAATGCTTTTGAGAAGAGATGTGTTTCAAAAGGTAGATAGGGTCTGACCCTATGAGTTTGTTTACTCTAATTTCATATCAGTGACATTAGTTCATGGACTGTAGTTAAAAGCATAATTATTTTAAAAATGCACTTTCAGGGCAGGCAATGGTGGCTCAGTGGCAGAGTCCTCGCCTGCTGTGCCAGAGACCCCAGTTCGATTCCCAGTGTCTGCCCATGCAAAAAAAGAAAAAAGGAAAAAAAAAAAGCACTTTTACCAATTCTAACAAGTGTTCCACACCAATACAAGGCGTTAATGATGGGGTGGTATGTGAGAATCCTATATTTTGTGCATGGTTGTTCTGTAAACATACAATTTATCTAATAAAGAAAAAAAGGGGGGGGAGTAAGTAGGAGTTGGGTGAAGAAGTTGGGTAATAAAATTCCAGGCATGCAAAAAAAAGTGGTATGTGGGGATATATATTGTGCTTTCCAAGAGCTAAAATATGGCTAGTGAAAAGTTTAAAAATCTGAGGAAGGAGAGGAAAGTTAGGCTGGGACAGATTGTATTTGCCATTGTATGTGCTGTTAAACAGTTTTAACTCTACCGTGTGAAAATGGAAAGTCACGGAAGATTTTAAACAGCGGGGAGACATGATCAGATTTGTAATTTGGAGACATCGTCTCTGGTGATAGGCAGGCTGAGTCTGGAGAAGTTTTGGAGGGAAGCCAGGCTGAAGACTGAGCCTGTTTGAGTAATGCAGGGAAAATGATGAGACCTGCGGTATAAGATCAAGGTGGTGGGGAACAGAAGGGATGACATATTTAGAGTTATTTAACAGGTAGAGTTTAAGAGTTGGCAGCTAACTCGATTGGGAGATTGCAGTGGTAGAAACTTGTCTCAGAAGACTCTTTGGTTTCTGGCGGGGCCAACTCCTTTGAAGGTGGCACCGTTCTGAAGGACTGGCATAGAGAAGGAGGACAAGTTGGTGAGCAAATGATTAATTCAGCAGTGGAAATTTTGAAAAAAGACTTTCAGTGAGGAATCAAGTGGAGCTGTCTAGTGAACAAAAGATGACGTATTTTTTGCAGAAAATGCAATTAATTCAAAACTGCTAAACTTAAATGGGTACAGGAATAAATAATCCTGTTCAATTATAATCAACTAGAAATACCCATCTGTTTAAGATGACTGGTTACAATCTATTTGCTGACCAATGTAAAGGAAATAAGAGGAAATTTGGGGACATTTTAAATGAAATTTATGTGTAAAGTTGTTTTATAAACTTGTCTGATTGATGGAACTAGAAATAAAGCATTATTTTTGGGCTCTCAATTCATGTACTTAACCACTAGTTACACTGCCTTTAGAATTCCATTTTTGTCTTTTTTCTTCTTGGCAAATTCTAATTATATTCTGCTAGTGAATTAACTATTTTCTTTTTTTAAATTATACAAAGAAAACAAATTTAAATTAAAATTTTCAGAAAAATGGTATCAATGTATTCATGCTTACAATAATACTTACTGAGTACAGCAATAAGATGTAGTGGTAAAGAGCACAGGTTCTTAAATTAGAGGATCAAATCTTGACTCCAAACTTATGATCTGTGACTTGGGGCAAATTACTTAATTTCTCTGTTCTTCAGTTAATGCAGCTGCATAACAAAGACTGTTATGAGGGAAAAAAATGGTCAATGTGTATAATGTGTCAGTACCTGGCAAATAGTAATAAAAATATATATCGTTAGCCTATTATTGCTACTGTGCTAAATCCTGTTTGGGAAGGTCTGAGCATCAGACAAATGAAAATCAGATATACTTTCCTTGTTTCAGGCAAAACCATGAAAGAATGTTGAAAAGTAAGCAAATTCATCCTGAGTTTGTTAGAGGTGCTTTTCTAATTTTTTGTTAATATAACTTTAATTCCCTGGAACAATTTCTTTGCCAGGGGAAAGATACTTTTTTAATCTATTTTACCTCATGTCATCAGTTTTTTAAGTCAAAAACATTCAGAACACTATTAGTCAAATATCTAAACAACAGATTATACAGAAAGATTTTTATCTTTTTTTTTCTCACATTTACGCTGCTTTTACGTCTCCTGAGAATGCTTCCAAGAAAACTAGGTAAATGGAAACCTGATTTTCTTCCATTTAGTTCTAAATTCTGTGCTTTCAAAGCTGGTTCCATGAGCATGAACAATTTAAAGCAGGACAAAGGTAACTTGCCAGAAAGGCACCAATAGCTGATTAGAGAAAATGGTGGCTTACTTCAGAATTTTCATGTCTGAATGGAGAGAGAACTGCATTTTTTCTTTCATTAGGAAAAAATAATATTATGGTCCCAAACCAGTTGGAAAATTCAAAATTAGATACGTATGTAAATAATCAGAACTTGGCCGTAACCATTAGTGTTCAGAAACAGGAGAGTTTTCAACCTCTACCATTTCAGCCACTTGTAGAGAATCAGCTCACTTGTAAAAGCTTTCCTTTGAAGCACCAGTTCTCATTATGGGGTCTGGGAACTTTAGGGGTCCTTGATCTTCTTTCAGGAGATCTACAAAACTACGATGACAATAATGTTAAGACAAAACTTGCCTTCTACACTGTGCGGTGTACAGTGAGTTTTCCATAGGCTACATGATGCGTGATTTTAAAATATATTGAAGGCAGAAGTTTTGATCTGACAGACAATACAAAACAGAACTCTTCTCACCGAATTTTTTTTTGTTTTGGGAAAATGTGTTTTTTCATAAGAATCATTATTTATGTTAGCATGCATGGATTGTTAATATTATTTTAAATTAATGAAACATTTAAAAAATTTTGTGGTTTTAATTTCTAACATGGTAGATGCGGTACCTAAAATCCATGTGAAAAAAAAGCTCTTTGGGGTTCATAATGATTTTAATGTAAGGATCAAATTGAAACCTATATCGGACCAAAATGTTTGAGAAGTGCTGCTATATATTGGGTATATGTAATAATATTAGGTACCATTTATTGAATGCTAACAATATGTTAAGCACTGACATAAGTGGGGTTTTTTAATGTATTAAGTGATTTAACCCTCATCGGAAATCTATGTAAACATTTTAATATCATCATCCGCATTTTACACATGAAGAAAATGAGGCTCAAAAAGAGTCCGGTAATTATCCCAAGGTCACAAAGCTAAAAAAGGCTGTGTGGTAGAGTCTGTGCTTTGACCACTACCTCTCAGTGAGAAAAAAATGAGGGTCAGTTCTTGTATCAGTGAGGTTTCCACCAGAGAAATAGAACTACTAGGGTATATATGTATGTTTGTGTGCATGTGGATGAATACTTGTGTGTATGCATTTTTTAATTTATTGGAGGAAATGGACTCCCTTGATGTGGGATCTGGCTGGGCTGAACTTTGTAGGGTAGGCTAGCAGTCTGGAAACTGCAGGCAGGGGCAAATGCTGCTGTCCACATGTAGAATTTCTGCCTCCTTGGGGAAACCTCAGCTCTGCTCCTAATGCCTTTCACTGATTAAATCAGGCCCACCCAGATTATTAGGGATAATCCCCTTTAAATAAAGTCAACTGATTGTAGATGTTAATCACATCTACAAAGTACTTTTATAGCAACACCTAGATGAAGTATTAATTGAATAAGTGGGTACAACAGCCTACTCAAGTTGACACAGAATATTTACCATCACCACTCTTATCAAAATGTATTTTTATGTTCCCTGAAACAAATTCTTTAATATAATATTTTTATAAAATATTGTTTAATATATAATATGTTGAACTTAAAAGCTATTATATCTCTCCTATATTAATAGGTGTTCTGTATCGAAAGTCTATTCAGATCAGTTCAACATTATTTATTGACAGGTGGGTCCCTTTCCTCAAGAAGTTCGCATCTAGCAAGGGAATGGGAGAGTTCATATTTAATTTTCTGTAATTGAGGGTGATAAGTATCATACTACTGACAGCAAAAGCAGGCAGTATCTCACAGAGATTATATTCATGAGCTTTCAAGTCAGAGCAGATTCCATTAAAATTTGTGTTTGCAAATTTACCCATCTGTGCTTTTTGGCAAGTTAGCTATCTTCTTTAAACCTAGATTCCTCACCTCTGGAAACTTACCTGGTTATTTATGTTGAGGTCAAAGTGAGTTACCAGAGACAAAACACAGAGCACAGTGGCTTCTAATTACATGTTTAATGAAGATTATTGTTACCAATCTGTATAAAGTACTTTCAGAGGACAGAAACCATTAATGGCTGATAAAAAATTATATGGATGGTACATATACCACATATACACTTGTACATTGCTTATAAATTAAATTGCTTCTTGTACTGAACCCCTTAACTGCACCTTCTTTAAAAAGTTGATTGAAAAGAAAACATTGAGATTGAAAATAGATCAATACTTAGATCCTGTTTTTAAAATGATTCAGTTGAAAAGGAAAAGTAAATGGCTGAAAAATAGTTTAGCAATTCCTCAAAATGTTAAGCATTGAACTACAATATGACCCAGGAATTACACGCCGAGCTATATTCCCAAGAGAACTGAAAACAGATACTTTTACACCAAGGTTCACAGCAGCACTATTCACAGTAGCCAAAAGGTAGAAACAACCTATGTGTCCATCAACAGATGAATGGATAAACAAATGTGGTATATGTATTCAATGAAATATTGAGTCATAGAAAAGGAATGAAATTCTGATACATGCCACAACATGTATGGATCTAGAAGACATTATGTAAATGAAATAAACCAGACATTAAACAATAAATATTATATAATTCCATTTATATGAAATATCTAGAATAAATAGATATGAAATATCTAGATAGTTACATAGTGGTCACCAGTGTCCAGGGGGATAGGAAATAGGAGTTATTGCCTAATAGGTACAAAGCTTGTGTTTGGATAATGAAAAGTGTTGGAAATAGAGGTGATGATTGAGCATCAGTGTGAATGTAATTATGCCACTGACTTATACATTTAAAATAGTTAAAATGGTAAAAATATATATATACACATATATATGAGTGTGTATGTATGCATATATATGTATATATGATATACACAGTCCATGCTCTGGACTCCAAAAAGACATGTTCTTTCCATAAACAAAATATTCACTCCATCACAATATCACAAAAGCCTTAAACCATTTCAGTAACAATATAAATACAATACTACCTCAAAAATAGTACCAAGTCTCATCAACATCAGTTACAGATGCGGTCTGTCCTAAGACAAAATTCTCCTCTGGCTGAGGGCCAATGAAACTCAGAACAAATCATCTGCTGCCAATATACACAAAGGAGGGGCAGTCATAGAGAAAACAGTTCCATTTCCATAGAAATGGAATGGAAAACAGGCTTCGCTGGACCCAAACATTTCCAAAAACCAGCAGGGCAAACCCCATTAGATTTTAAGGTCTGAAATTCACTTATCCTCGGGGCTTGAGAGAGTGACAGTCCCACCCTTTCCAAAGGCTTTCACAATACGCTGCTCTTTCCAAACACTGGCAAGAGGATTCCAACATATCCAAACACTGGGGAGACCACCTTGTTCTTGGCCCCACCCTCTTCAAACATCTGGGTGGTATCCAGACTCTTTGCTATCTCCAGAGCCCATGCCCAACCCCTTCAGAAGAGTCAGGTGGTGGCCAGGCTCTCCCCAACCCCCAGGGAATATGCTCCAGCCTTTCTGAGGCAGCCATCTTCCTGAGCAATGGAGTCTGCCCTCTACTTCTGAGCAAGCTCGCCCTCTCCACATGACCTGGTGAATCCATTCTTCTGGCCCAAGATTTCCTGGCTCTAGACCTTAACTTCCATGGTTCTGCCTTTTTCATGGTTTTCCCTTCAATTTGCCCCTTTCTGTCCCTTTTAGTCCAGACTGGCAGTGGTTCCATTTACTCACAAAAATTTGTTGACGTGGCATGCAGCATACAGGGGTCAAAACCATCAGACAATAGGACTTTCCACAAATCCTTTATGGATAACTCTATCTCCAATTCTGACTTTTTCTGAAATGGCTTGCTGGTTCCATGTTTGCTTAAATCCTCACGTGAGACGGTATTCTCTGGGGCCCCATTTTCCAAAAGCACAGAATTTTCCAGATTATCAGTTTCTGGTTTCTATGTACCTGAGAGTTCAGTTCTTAACTTATCACTCTCCTTTTACATTTTACTATAAGCTGCAAGAAGAAGCCAGGCTGCATTATCCACATTTAATTTGGAAATTTCCTTAGCTGGAAAACAAGTTTATTGCTTTCAAATTCTACCTTCCATCCAAGGACTAAATCCTTGAAAATGTCCAAATTAAGGCACCAAAAAGAGAATACCTTCTCTCAAGAAAGGGTGACCAGGCCTGGGTTTCTCTGTCACATGAGAAGGTATGTGGTGACATCGCTGTCCTTTTCTCTCAGCTTCTTGGCGCTCTCAGCAACTTCTGCATCTCCAGATGTTTGTGTCTTGGTTTCATCTTTCTGCCCTCTGAGTCAGCTCTGAGCTCTCTCTGTGTTTCCTGTCATTTATTCTCTTCATACATGGCTCCAGTAAAGGGATTAAGACCTACCTTGAATAGGCAGGGTCACATCTCCATCTAATCAAAAGGTCACAGTTTGGTGGGTCACATCCCCATGGAAACAACCTAATCAAAAGGTCCCACCCAAGCAATAGGTCTGCTCCCACAAGACCAGATTAGGATGAAAGGAACATGGGCTTTTCTGGGGTATATAGCAGTTTCAAGCTAGCACATACACTATTAAAAAGTATTCAAATACTCAGGTGAAAATATTCACCCACACAAATATTATATATTTCTCTTGATAAGAAATGGGAAATGTCCATTCCTAACAATCATTTCAGGTAGAATTAATATATTAGGTAGAGCTACTTAGTAAAATTTTGGTTAGGCAGGTACTTTTTTTTTTTTTTTTTTAACATGGGCAGGCACCGGGAATTGAACCCAGGTCCTCGGGCATGGCAGGCAAGCATTCTTACCTGCTGAGCCACCGTGGCCCACCCAGGTAGGTACCTTTAACCAGAAAACTTAGCAGGTATAAAATACTTAAAGATCTACATCTGTCCCTTCTCTTAGGGAAGAGGATACTTTATGGATTCCAGTGACAGCCAGGCAGGGCAAATGACAGCAATATTAGATTCTTGAACAAGGAAATCATATGATAAAAGCTGGGCTCTTGGAAGGCCAGTTGTGGGGCAGTAAAGGGGGATGAATAGTTGGGGGGAGATTGAAGGCTGAGAAAACAGCTGGAAAGCTTGTGCTCTAATCTGGTGTTTAGGATGAAGACTTAGAGTAATCATCATTAAAATGGAAAGGATGGAGCAAATCAAAGAGAATCTGCAAAGACATACTTTGCAAATATAGACATAGACACAGGTGATGAAAAAAAGCCATGTCACAGGTGACTCTAAATTTCCCAACAGAGAAAACAGTGCATCACCAGTGTCCCCAATGGATAGTGGTTTGTGGTGAGGATGAATCGATTTATGGAAGAAAAATGAATTTAATACTGGACAAAAGTATGAGTTCAAAAGAATGTCAAGTTAAATGTTCTGTTTTAAGTTGTAAATAAAGAAGCTTGGGTGAAACATATGCATTGGAGACTTAAATGGAATCTCCTTCCATGGCAGAGAAACAATGATTGAAGTCAGTAGAATGATTGGCTGCCCCAAGGACTTGAGTTACAGAGATGAGAGTGGACTGCTATGGGATATCCATTTACTGTAAATCAAGTTGTAACTACTTGATACACAATTTTGATGAGCTGCAATGCTGCAGAGCTGTGTGCTAGCTTTTAGCTTCAGCCTATTTGAATTCTACAAACTGTTAAGAAACAAAACAAACAGCGATAAGGTTTAGGAAATATTTAGGACTATGCTCTTAGGAAATAAGCATGTATTGGGGATATAGCTAAACATAATCATTCATATCTTCTCCATCTACCCATATTCAGTCAACATCATTGTTATTAAGGTATGGTTTATCATTGTCAAAAGTAGTCCAGTTTCCTTTCAGTACTAGGTAGCACATTCTCCTGTTAGGACAGGAATACGAATAGCAACTTCTAACAGTGAGAGCTGAAAATAATGTGCTTCACTGTTTATTGTTGAAATTGTCTAAGAAAGAGTGGCAAGTAGGCCAAAAACACACTTAGGTTCAACATCATAATACCTAAAACTCACCTTATGTGGCCAGTGTTCAATGATGCTATATATTTATGTGACATTTCAACCTTGGCTATTTTTAACTGTGAATACCTAGATCATATTATGTATAAGAAATATCGACTGGGAATCAAATTTATGGAGAAAAATCTCACCCCTTGGGTTGAAAAATTGACCACTACTAGAATATAATTTCTGAAAATGCAGCTTGAAGGCAATTCACTAGAGGGTAATTTTTCAGTGCAGTAGGCAAGTTTTCATGGGATTCTGACAATTTTTCCTTCTCTCTCTTTTAACCTCTAAGGCATGTTCTTTTTCTGAATATGTTTCCGTTCAATTACTTCTTAAGACATCTTTTTTAATTCATATAGTCATATGACCTCTGTGATTGAGAGATGACTAAGCATAATTCTTAAATGATTAATTTTCAAAACAATATAAATATCTTAAATCTAACTTTGAGCAAAAATGGCGGACCTCATATACTATTTTGTACACAACTTAATGGGTTTTCTAAATAATCTCCCAGGTTCCAGTTTTTCTTTTTTCTAAAGGATCCAAGCACTGCTGTCAGATTTTTCTTTCTGATACATGACATTGACTATGTCTGCCAGCTCAAAAACCTTCAGTGGCTGCCTACTGTTTCTTGAATAAGGTAGAAAATCCTTAGACTGACACGCAAAAATACTCTAATCCAGCCCCAACATATGCTTTCTAGTTATTCCCCTTACAGGTACACTAATTTCTCCCTCTGTGCATTTCTTCACTGTGATAACTTTACTATTAAATTTATAGCATAGTAGTTAAAGGGGAAATTTAACAAAGATATCACCTAGGAAGGGTTTTGAATATCCAATAGTGTACAAAGTTTTCTATGTTTCAGACATTCTCTTTATATCAATTTCATATAAACATTCTTTTATGGAGGGAGAGTGAAGCAGAGAAAAATCTACCTCTCTGCTTAATTGCAAATTATGCTGCAGTCCAATCATATAAAAGGCTTTCATGAAGTATCACTTTGGACATGGACTTCATTCCACAATTTTATTTTTCTTTTTTCCTTTGGGCCACTTTGGCTTAATAACTTATACTGGGATATTAAATATTAATAGTTTCATATATTAGTGATATCCCTTTGCTATATTAAATTATTCAATCTATCATATTAATGTTAAAAGTCCATATCTTAGATGTTGATGTGGATCATCATAACAGCCAATACCTCAAACTTAAAAAAATAAAAAGAGAAAACTGTTTCAGCATGATACCAAATGGGATCTCATATTACATTCAAATATTGCTTTGTATGTTTTAATCCCTTTATTATGATTCTATAGAGATTAAAAAGCTTTTTACGGGTTTGTGTTTAGAATGCAGGAATGCAGCCTGTTTTGTACCATTGTTGATATTTTTGTGGACAGTTTCTTAACTTCTTTGTACCTCAGTTTCCTCATCTGTAAAATGGCATTAATAATATCACCAGACTCAGAGATGTTGCGAGTAATAAATAAGTCATGTAGTTTATGCTATTACTGTTTTAAATTTATCTACTAAAACATTTGCCCCTGTGGACTTTTTAATAGCATTCTGTCTATATTCAAATTCTCTCCTTGTCATTTTGATTCTCAAAAATAACAGTGTAAGTCAAGTATTTATCAATATGACCATGAATTTTATAATTTTTAAATAGTTCTGTTTGGAAAAAAAATATCCAGCAAACCAATGTCTATAGATATTCAAAATGAAGCAAACTTATACCATATATATTTTTTTAACTTTCCCATCATTTAGCAAGCATGGTTTCAAATAGTATACAATGATTTTTGGAGAAATACTGTTTCTGAAACTCAGTATTATTATATTATACATGCATATACCCAAGTACTTGTGTGTGTTTATTCAATTATTTAATCCAACTTGAATATTCCACATCTAGTATTTTTATTGGAAGCCTTTTGTGCCAGTTTGAAGGTATTATGTACCCTAGAAATGTTTTAAACCTGATCCAATATTGTGGGAGTAACCATTTCTTTTAATCTTGATTCAACACTGCAGCATGAAATGTTTGATTGGATTATCTCCACAGAGATGTGGTGTGCCCAATTGTGGGTGTGACCTTTTGATCGGTTTGAGATGTGACTCCACTTATTCCAGGTGGGTCTTAAATTAGTTTACTGGAATCCTTTAAAAGAGGAAACATTTGGTAAAGAGTCAGGAATGACAGAAGTCTTAGAGCTGACAGAGAACAGATAGAGATGCGTGGAGAACAGTTGCTTCAGAGAACACAGACAGATGTTTGAAGATGCTTGGAGCCCAGCAGACATCGTGATGAAATGTCAAGCAAGGCAGAACCTGGAGAGAGCCAAGAGAAGATGAAACCTGGCTCCAGAACATGAGGAACCCCCACAGGAACAGAGGCTGAAAGCAGCAGAGCCCAGGAGCAAGGGACCAGCAGATGCCAGCCACGTGTCTTCCCAGCTGACAGAGCTGTTCCTGACCCATCGGCCTTTCCTGAGTGAAGGCAACCTCTGTGGGTGCCTTAATTTGGACACTTTGACTTCTTTAGAACTGTAAACTTGTAACTTATTAAACTCTCCTTTTTAAAGGCCGTTCTAGTTCTGGTGTATCACATTCCAGCAGCTTACTAACTAACACACCTTCTCTCCTTCATGGTCTCAGAGCACTGAGTTCACACCGGATAGAAGCAATTCTTCCCTGTCTTATCTGTTGGACACCAATGTTCCTAAGGCTGGGTCTGCATCTCTCATCTCCATGAAACTGCCTGTGTCATTGTTGGTGCTCACCAGACATTACTGAATAAATTTTCTATTAATTCTGGTAGTCCTGCTTTGAATAGAGTGCATAAAGACAATTATTATGGAATGATTTCAGACAAGACAATTATTATGGAGTGATTTCAGACAACTCCAATACTTTTTTTTGTGAGCACAGTATGAAAATCTACTTGCTCTCCTGATTTAGTTTTCACTTATAGACATTCAATCACCTCTTTCCCTAGGTTTCTGTCTCCTAAATCAATCACTCCCTGGCTACTGACCACTTCCTCTCAGACTAAAAAAATGTACCTAAGTCACTTTTCTAGCCACCCAATCTTTGTTTTTCTCTTCTGTCCACAATCAAATTTATCTCCTTCTTGTCCTAGGAAACTAATATATCTCTACCTTCTAACAATTCACTAAGTCCTCAATATGCTGTTCCCAGCTTCTTCCAAATAGCCTTTGAATCTGTTCTTCATTCCTAATCCAGAAACCCAGTGTACACTCTTCAGTCTTTGTGTATCTTAGTCTTTCTCTAAATGCATCTTCTCTTGATTGTTAAAGCATGCTCACTGTAATGGCCCTTCTATTGTCTAGCCAAGTGGTGGGTGTTCTTTTTCAGGGATTGAACTATTTTTCCTTCTGCCTGTTCATCAAATGCTCTGTTCCACCATTTTCTTGGGTAAGTTACTTACCCCTTGGAGCCCCTATTTTCTTAAATGTAAAATGGAG
>PVIY010033934.1:0-27613 GCA_004026745.1 Myrmecophaga tridactyla | reverse complement strand
TATCCTGGAGGTTATTCTTATGCATTAAGTAGATATCACCTTGTTATCCAAGATGTAATGGAGAGGCTGGAGGGAACTGCCTGAAAATGTAGAGCTGTGTTCCAGTAGCCATGTTTCTTGATGATGATTGTATAATGATACAGCTTTCACAATGTGACTGTGTGATTGTGAAAACCTTGTGTCTGATGCTCCTTTTATCAACCTTGTCAACAGATGAGAGGAACATATGGAATAAAAATAAATAATAGGGGGAACAAATGTTAAAATAGATTTAGTTTGAAATGCTAGTGATCAATGAAAGGGATCAGTAAGGGGTATGGCCTCTAAAATTTTCTTTTTCTGTTTGTTATATTTCTCTGTTGTCTTTTTATTTCTTTTTCTGAATTGATGCTAATGTTCTGGGAAATGATCATGATGATGAATATGCAACTATGTGATGATATTGTGAATTGCTGAGTGTATGTGTTGGGAATGTTTGTGTTTCTTGTAATTTTTTTAATTAATAAAAAAATTTTTTGATTAAATTAAAATTTAAAAATTGCAAATATAAAAAAGTGATCTACACTTAAAAAAAGGTTATCAACAGATGAATAAAATATATGGAATAAAGATGAATAATAGGGGGAACAAATGTTAAAATAAATTTAGAGTGAAATGCTGGTGATCGGTGAGGGGGAGAGGTGGGGGGTAATGGTATGTATGGATTTTTTTCTGTTTTCTTTTTATTTCTTTTTCTGAATAGATGCAAATGTTCCAAGAAATGATCATGATGATGAATATGCAACTATGTGATGATATCGTGAATTACTGATTATATATGTAGAACGGAATGATCAAAAGTTACGAACGTTTGCATTTGTTTAGTGTTTTTCGGTATTTAAAAAAATTTTTTTTTAATTAAAAAAAAAGTATTGGTAGGGTCTCTTGAGGGACTGGAGAAAAAATAAGGAACTTCTAAACTTTTCTACAAAGGAAACCACCCCTGGTATTCTTTCAAACTTTAGGAACTCCCAAGAAAACAGGTAGAAACCCTTGATTTTGAGGATTGCCCTTACAAAACCTATTATTCTGGTGGGAAAGGTAAGACTACCCACAATGAGGGATAAGGTTTGCTTCCAGGAAACCTCTTTAAATTGTTCAAATGCAGTCTCTCTGTCTGTAAGTCCAACTCTAAAGGATAATCATTACCCTCCCCACAACATGGTACATGATGCTGAGGGGTGAAAGTCTTTCTGTCAACGTTGGACATGACTCCCAGGGATGAGCCTGGCCCTGGCACCATGGGATTGACAACACCTTCCGGACCAAAAGGGGAAAAAGAAATGTAACAAAATAAGGTCTCAGTGACTAAGAGACTTCAAATGGAGTAGAGAGACTATTCCGGAGGCTAACTCTTATACAAGCTTAAGCTAGATATTGTTAATTGTCAGTCGGTCAAACTCCAACCAACATCATACCTGTTAACCCCAAAGAACACCCAGGGCTCTAGCTAAGATTCTACAAAGGTTACCCACATTAAGTTTACTACTCAGAAACCTAAAACCTTCACATTGTTCCTAGGCCAAATAAGTCCTGAAGCCCAGAGGGGACAGCCTTTCCAAGAACAATAACTAGTTCCATTTCCCTATCCCATATTTTAACACTCCTTTTTGTGCATGTACTTTTTTTTTTTAAGTATTTTTATTGTAAACTATAACGTATATACAAAGAAAAGCAAGTAAAAAGCAACAATTTTCAAAGCACACTTCAACAAGTAGCTACAGAACAGATTCCAGATTTTATAATGGGCAACCAACCATTCCACCATCTCAGATTTTTCCTTCTCGCTGCTCCAAAACACTGGAGGCTAGAAGGAATATTAATACAGTGATTCAGCAGTCATACTCATTTGTGAAATTCCATTTTGTTGTTATACCATCCCCTTCTCCTTTAATTCTTCTCCTAATCTACAGGGGTCCTTGGGAAATGTCCTTTCTGACTTTTTCATATTGAGAAGGAGTGCTGACACTAAAGGACAGGGGGATGTAATTAAGAGATAATCTTGGAGAGGTTCATCCCTCTGGGTTTCAGGATTTATCCGACCTAGGAACACTCCAGGAATCACAGGTACCAGAAGAGCAAACTCAGTATATGAAACCTTTACAGAGTCTCAGTTCAAGCCCTGGGTGTTCTTAAGAGCCAAGAGGAGTGATGTTGACAGGGGTTTATCAGACCACGGCAGTTACCACTATCTAACTGAAGCTTGTATACGAGCAGCCTCCAGAAGTATCTGAAACTGATGGGTTGTGTTCCAGTAGCCTTGATTCTTGAAGATAACTGTATAAAGATATAACTTTTAGAATGTGACTGTGTGATTGTGAAAACCTTGTGTCTGACTCTCCTTTTATCCAGGGCATGGACAAATGAGTAAAAATAAAAAAATAAGTAAATAATAGGGGGGATAAGAGGTAAAATAAATTGGGTAAATGGAAATACTAATGGTCAAAGAGAGGGAATGGCAATCGGTATGGGATGTATGAGTTTGTTTTTTTTTTTTTTCCTTTTTCCTGAGTGATGCAAATGCTCTTAAAAAAATGATCATGGTGATGAACACACAACTATGTGGTGATATTGTGAGCCACTGATTATACACCATGTGTGGATTGTATGTGTGTGATGATTTGTCAATAAAAATATTTTTTAAAAAAAGAGAAGCCTCCAGAATAGCCGCTTGGCTCCATTTGATCTCTCTTGGCCACAGATGTAATTTTATTACACTTCTTTTTCCCTTTTTGGTCCAGTAGGTGTCATCAATCCCACAGTGTCAGGGCCAGACTCATCCCCCGGATCCATGCTCCACATTCTCACAGAGATTTTCACCCTTAAATGTGAAGTCCACAAAGGAGGAGAGTAATGATTCTCCTTGCAGAATTGGGCTTAGAGAGAGAGGCCTCATCTGAGAAATAGAAGTTTCCTGGGAGCAACTTTAGGCCTCATTATGGGTTGTCTTAGCTTCTCCACTACCGAACTAAGTTTTGTAAGGGCAAGCCTCAAAATCTGGGGCTTGGCCTATTTTCTTGGGAGTCCCCCATGGTTAAGAGTGTACCCAGGGTTTCCCAGATGGGAACGTTTAATAGTTCCATATATACAAATATATATATTTTTCCTCTCTTTCAGACCCTCAAGGGACTCTACTAATAGTATTTAATTATCAGCCTACCACAGACTGAGATGAATTCTGGTATTATATTAAGCTATACAGAATTACAAGGTCTCATTGTCATTCTGGACTCCAGGAGTTTGGGTTGTTTAAATGAGCGATCCAGCCAGGTTGATTTAGATTATGTGTCCCAGAAAAGTTAGGTTCTAGACATAATAAACCCCTCTGCCTTTGGTCTCATATAATACCAAAGGGTCTAGAGTGCCTACGCTATCAATAATTTTTTACCCTGCCTTCTAATTTACCTTATACCCAGCCAGATCGGCTTTGTTTTAAACTAACTGAAGTCTGATCTCTTTTTCAGTTACTTTAACTGTTATTACTGCTATTATATATAGCTATGTTAATTTCCAGGGCTGCAGCACTCCATTTCTGGGTCTTGGGTTGACACCCTTTTTTAACATGAAAAAGTTAGAATGAGCGTAGATCAAATATCCCTAAAGGTTGGGAGAAGGAAGAAAGGAAAAGGAGGATTTATAACAGAGAAGTTACGATTTAACAAATGTATATGATTGCTGAATCATTATATTGATATTTCCTTTTAGTCTCCAGTGTCTTGAAGCAGTTAGAAGGAAAAACCTGAAATTGGGGAATTGTAACCCATACCAAAATCTGTTCTATAACTAATTATTAAAATTGTACTGTAAAATCTATTGTGCCTTTTTTGTTGTTGTTGTGATTGGTAGAGTTCCTTGAGGGTCTGAAGGAAAAAAAAAATATTATGGAACTATTGAATTTTCCTATCTGGGAAACCCTAGTATACCCTTCTCAACCATAGGGGAATCCCAAGAAAATAGGCCAAGCCCTTGATTTTGAGGCTTGCCCTTACAAAACTTATTTCTGTAGTGGAGAAGCTCAGACAACCTATAATGAAGCCTAAGAGTTGCTTCCAGGAAACCTCTTTTGTTGCTCAAATGTGGCCTCTCTCTCTCACTGTAAGCCCAACTTTGCAAAGAAAAATCCTTACCCTCCCCTCTACATGGAGCGTGACATTCAGCAGTGAAAGTCTTCCTGACAACATGGGACAGGACTCCCAGGGATGAGTCTGGCCCTGCTACTATGGGTTTAACAGCGCCTTCCTGACCAAAAGGGGGAAAAGAAATGTAATGAAAAAAGGCACCAGTAGCTAAGAGATAAAATGGAGTCAAAAGGTTATTCTGGAGGCTACTTTTATGCAAGCTGCAGTTAGACAGTGCTAATTTCCATGGTTTTCTAAACCCCAACCACCATCACTCCATTCGATACTCTTAAGAACACCTAGAGCTCAAACTGAGACTGTAAAAGTTTTAGGCAATAAGTTTGTTTTCTTGGAACCTATCATTTCCAAAGGGTTCCTAAACCAGATAAATCCTGAAACCCAGAGGGACCAGCCTCTCTAAGATTATCAACTAATTACATCCCCCATTTTTAATGTTGACACCCCTTCTCAATATCAACAAGCCAGAAAGGGCACTGCCTAATGATCCCTATAGATTGGGAGAAGGATCAAAGGAGAGGAAGAAAATAGGATTCAACAAACAAGTTCGACTCCTGAATCATTATACTAATATTTCTTCTAGCCTCTAGGGTTTTGAAGCAGCTAGAAGGAAAAAATCTGAAATAATGGAATGGCAGCACATGGCAAACTCAGGGATCTATTCTTTAACTACTTGCTGAAGTGTACTTTGAAAATTATTGCTTTTTCTTTCTTTTCTTTGTATATATATCTCATAATAAATAATGTTTTTTAAAAATGATGTACAGGGAAGAACAACAACATCCATCTTACAACTGCAGGAGATACAAATGAAAAAGGAGCTCATGGCCAAAATCCAGCAAACAGCGCGAAAATGTGAGATGGCAGAGGAGGAATACAGAATAAAAATGGAAGTTTTCAACAAAAAAAGATGTACTAGGAAAGAAAGTTACAAATTTTTACCAAGGAATGGCATGTTTCCTCATTTAAATGACCCTTTCCCAATTTACCTGAGATTTTAGGGGTAACAGCCCCCTTGTAATTAATCTGTGTTGGCAACGGAAGTCTGGGACATGGACATTTGGTCAGTTACCTGTAATAGAGCTATACTAGGAAAATTACAGTGGCAGTTGTCATTTATTTAAGAATACATTCAACTAGTGGTCAATGAGAGGGAGGGGTAAGGGGTATGGGATAAACAACTACACTCTATCCCTTAAGTGGCAAAGAAGCTGTTAAAATCCTCTAAAAATTATCACTGTAAGGGCTAAAATTCTGAATGTAATGTCTCTTTAATTAGAATTCATTAAGAAACATGAAGAAAAAAAGAGCATTCAAATGAATTGGTACTTTTTTAAATCCATCTTTTTAAATGGATTATGGTGAAGAATACGACCACTGCTAGCAGGGTTTGGTGTCACTGACCTGATTTATGTAAGGCACCAGCAGTTTTACTAACTATTGGTTTTGCATCATCAGTAAAGAATTCATACAGGAACTATGCACATAACATATTATTACTGTTGTGAAAACAGTTTTGATCTTACAAACACCTAAGGGTCTCGGGGGCACCCAAGTATCCCCGAACGGTAGTTTAAAAATCCCTTGTTTAAATTGTCCTTGGTCTTTCCCATTTTCATAAATTTTGGAATGTGCTACTCAAATTACAGAAATGCGCGCACACACACACACAGAGAACCCTGCTGAGCTTTGCACTGAATCTTTGAATCAAGATAGAGAAAACCGACATACTGTCATACTATCATGATATACAGCCTGTATTTATTTAATCTTCTTTAACTCCCTCAGCAATATTTCATAGTTTTCAATATAGAGGTGTAGCATATTTTCTTTGGACTTATTTCTAGGTGTTTGATAGCATCTGGTGACATAGTAAATAATTACTTTTTAAATTTAATTTTCTAACTGACCCCTTTGTCACAACATATATTAAAAATAGACCTAATAAAACTTTTAGAAGAAAACACAGGGAAATATCTTATAAATCTTATAATAGGAGGTGGTCTCCTAGATTTTATACCCAAAGCACAAGCACTGAAGAAAGAAACAGATAAATGGAACTCCTCAAAATTAAGTACTTTTGTGCATCAAAGAACTTTGTCAAGAAAGTAAAAAGACAGCCTACGCAACAGAAGACAGTATTTGGAAATGATATATCAAAAAAGGGTCTAGTATCCAGAACAACTCTCTTGAGTTGAAGAGATTCTTCAACTCAACAACAAAAAGACAAACAACCCAATTACAAAATGGGCAAAAGACAAGAACAGACACTTCTCAGAAGAGGAAATACAAATGCTCAAAAGGCACATGAAAAGGTGCTCACCTTCCCTGGTTATTAGGGAAATGCAAATCAAAACCACAATGAGATATCATCTCACACCCACCAGAATGGCAATTACCAATAAAACAGAAAATTACAAGTGCTGGAGAAGATGCAGAGAAAGAACACACTTTTCCACTGTTGGTGGGAATGTAAAATGGTAAAATCGCTGTGGAAGGCAGCTTGGAGGTTCCTCAGAAAGTGAAGTATAGAATTGCCATATGATCCAGCAATACCAATGCTAGGTATCTACTCAGAGGACATGAGGGTAAAGACACAAATGGACATTTGCACACCAACGTTTATAGCAGCATTATTTACAATTGCTAAGAGATGGAAACGGCCAAAGTGTCCACCAACAGAAGAGTGGCTAAACAAGCTGTGGTATGTACATACAATGGAATATTATGCAGCTGTAAGACAGAATAAAGTTATGAAGTATGTTACGACGTGGATGGACCTTAAGGACATTACGCTGAGTGAGATTAGCCAGAAACAAAAGGACAAATACTATATGGTTTCACTGATATGAACTAACATTGGTGAATGAACTTGGAGAATTTCAGTTAAGAGCAGAGGTCATCAGGAGATAGAAATAGGGTAGATATTGGGTAACTGGAGCTGAAGGGATGCAGACTGTACAACAGGACTGATTGTAAAAACTCAGATATGGATAGCACAATACTACCTAACTGTAATACAATCATGTTAGTACACTGAATGATGCTAAATATGGGAATGATAGAGGGAGGAGGGCTGGGGGCACAAATAAAATCAAAAGCAAAGATATACAACAAAGACTGAGATGGTATAATCTAGGAATGCCTAGTGTGTACAATGATAGTGAATAAATGTACAAATTAAAAAATGTTTTTGCATGAGGAAGAACAAAGGAATGTCAATATTGCAGGATGCTGAAAATAGATGGTAATTCATATTTTAAAACTTTAACTTATGGGTGAGACTAAAACAAAAAATGTTCATTTGGTACAAAATTTATATTTTGACGAGTGCATTTCCTAATATAATATGGACAATTTAACTGAATACCATAAGTACATGGAAGCTTGAGCAGAGCACGAGATTTTGTAGGTTTGTCCAGAGTGATGCCCGGAGAAATTCCAGAGTGATCTGAACATTCAATAAAAAAGTATTTACCAAGTCCCCTTGGGGGAATGGTGAGAAAGGGGGAAAATTCAACTTCCCTATTTGGAGTATCCCTGATACTGAATAGATTGAAATACTAGTGAACAATAAAAGGGAGTGGTAAGGGGTATAGAAAAAAAATAGGAGGAACAAGGTTAAAATCTATTGAGTAGATGAAAATGCTTGTGGTCAATGAGAGGGAGGGGTAAGGGGTATGTTATGTGAGATTTTTCTTTTTATTTCTTTTTCTGGAGTGATGCAAATGTTCTAAAAAATGATCGTGGTGATGAATATACTAATATGTGATGATATTGTGAGCCGTTGCTTGTGCACCAAACACGGAATGATTGTATGTTAAGAATGTTCATGTCTGTATGCTGTTTCGGTTCAATAATACAAAAGAAATTAAAATTATAAACAAAAAAAACAGAACTAAATAGTTGTACCTGTTTGAAACTATTATGTACCCCAGAAAAGCCATGTTTTAATCCTGATCCAATCTTGTGTGGTCACACCTATTGTTTAGTGTGGGAAACTTTGGTTAAATTTTTTCCATGGAGATGGAAATGCCCAGTTGTGGGTGTAAACTTTTCGTTAGATTACTTCCATGGAGATGTGACACACCCAATTGTGGGTGTGACCTTTTAATTAGATAGAAATGTGACTCTACCTATTCAACATGGGCGTTGATTAGTTTACTAGAGTCCTCTAAAAGGGGAAACATTTTGGACTTCAACATAAGGGACTTCAGATGCAGAGGCTTGGATAACAGTTGCTTCAGAGTTGACAGAGACATGGACGATTGGAATGCCAACAGAGAGAGGAGATGCCCAGACTTGGCAAAGCACAGCAGATGTTGCTATGTGCATCCCCATGAGATGTTAAGCATGCCAGAACCTGGAGAGAGCCAAGGGAAGCCAAAAAATAAAATTTAGCCCTCTAGAAGCCAAGTGAGGAACTCCCACAGGAACAGAGGCTGAAAGCAATGGAGCCCAGGAGCAAAAGACGAGCAGATGCCAGTCACATGCCTTTCCAGCTGACAGAGGAGTTCCAGGTGGCATCAACCTTTCTTGAGTGAAGGTAACCTCTGGTTAGTGCCTTATTTGGACAATTTCAGGGCCTAAGAACTGTAAAAGTTTAACTTAATAAATTCCCCTTATAAAAGCTGTCCCATTTCTGGTATATTGCATTCTAGCAGCTTTAGCAAACTATAACAATAGGAAAGTTGAAACAGTAAAATTTCTAAAAGAAAACATTCTAGAGAAATTATGGGGGACTGTGTGTGTTTTCTATACTCTCCACATTTCGGACAATAAGTCATCCTACTTTCAATATCAGAAAATAATAAAAACTAACTACTATTACTACTTACATGTAGTAATGCTGAAGTGAATAGCAGAACAGGAACAGTTACATATTCTGATGGAAATATAAGCTGACAGATAGCTCTTTAAGAAAGTCTAGTACTTAGTAACAAAAATATTTTAAATATGTTATCCCTAACATTAGAAAAAGGTCTGCTTTCAACTGTAATAGGAATATTACTTCTTGACTACTTCTGGAGAAACGAGGATGAAGACTTTTCAGTAGATTTTACCTTATGCTCTCTTCAGGAGAGCCACCACGTTGTCTGGCAAGGAAAGGGATAAAAATGAACACAAAGTGGTATTTTCTCTCTCTGATGTCCAAAGGTAGAAAATTTAAAATCATACGTTTACCCACGTTTTAGTTTGTTAAACGTTGCCGAAATGCAATGTACCAGACATGGAGCTGCTTTTAAAAAGGGAATTTGTTAAAATACAAATTTACAGTTCTAAGGCCATAAAAATATCCAAACTAAGGCATCCAAAAAAAGATATCTGGACTCCAAGGAATGGCCGATGTCTGTCATGTGGGAAGGCACATGGCTGGCATCTGCATCCTCTCCTGGCTTCCAGTTTCAAATGGCTGTCTCAGCCCCTGTGGATCCTGGTGGCTTCTGACTTGTACCGCATCTCATGCAAGGCACATGGAAATGTCTGCTGGGCTCTGCATCTCTAAACGTGCATGTCTTGGCAGCTGTTCTCACACTTGACACTCCAAGCATCTCCTCTGGCATTCAAAGGGTCGCCAAATGTCTATGTAAAAGTCACTTCTGAAGCAAGTGTACTTTCTCCAAAACGTCTCCCCTTAATTTTAAAGGACTCCAGTAAACGAATTAAGACCCAGCTTAAATGGGTGTGGGCACATCTCCATCTAATTAAAAGGCCACACTTGTAATTGCATGGGTCAATCGCCACGGAAATAATTTAATCAAAGGTTCCACCCTAAAAATAGGTCTGGCTCAAGACAAGATCAGGATCGAAAGAAAATGGCTTTTCTGGGGTACACAACAGAAGTTCAACCCATTATATAACCAGTATGTGCTCATTTCAGAAATGTTGGAAATATATAAAAGTATAAAGATGAATGATGCCTGCATTTTCTGATACTAAGACAATTCCACAACGAATATCCTTGTATCCATTTGTACAAATTTACCTGAGAATTGTGTTAGATAAACTTCTAAAAGTTAAATTACTAGGCCAAACAATATGCACACATTACAACTTGACTGATTCTGTTTTTATTATACTTTCACTCTAATAGTACAGAAGAATACCTACTTTCCTACCCTAATACTGAGTATTGATATAAGAACTATATTTCCTTCCCAAATAATTCTATTTGGCTAGAAAATTTTCTATTTCTCTCTTTCTTATGGTTGCTGTAAACAGCTTACAAATTAATTTTGCTTGGTTCAAAACTAGATAAATAGATAGAAGGATTCCAAATTCTCTGCCTATCCCTCCAGGTAAAATTGTGAGGTTGACTCAGAACAAGTCACTCTTCCACAGAGACCTGAGGAGCTCATGATTCTGGCATAACCAATCTAAAATTTTACTTAAGGTCAACTGTGATGGTCAATGACAGATTATTATCTACTGCTACACAATCTACTGATATGTAAATTTAAAATTCTGAATGGCTATTGTGTACAGTGTTCCATACAAAGAAAAAAGGAAACAAAATATGGACCTTCAAGAACCTTACAATCTAGGCTGAAGTCAGATGTACTTAACGTCAAAGAACTGTCCACTTACAATGATTTTTATTTTACATATGTTTACCACAACTAAAAATAAATTACTTTTTTTTTAAAAAGGTGCAGACTGTAAACGTTTCTCTGCCATTATACGAGACCGCTGGAGCACGTGGTGCACTTATGGCTTTGCAACTGAGAAATCAGGATTTAAGGGATGATTTTGATTACTGAATTATTATATAGATATTTCTTTTTGCTTTCTGATATATTAAACAGAGGGAAATTCCTGAAATCTCTAAATTGTAATCCAGCTGCCTTGATCTCTGATAATGACTGTACAGCCCTTATCTTCTGCCCCTGTGATTATAAAAACCTTGTAACTAACCTCCATTTGTACCCAGTTATTGAATTTTTCAACTTTAGAGCCCTGTAATCACTAAAAACAGCCCCTAATGTTTATTAATGAAGGGTCTTGGGTCACCCCAGAACTAACCCACCCCAAGTCCAAAGTTATCTTGAAAACCAAGACTGGATCTAATTCAAAGTGGCCCCACCTGACATGCACAATAGCTTAGACTTTAACCTACAAGTCACCTCTACCTCATTCTACCATTTTCTTACGTATGTTCTCTAAGAATGTAATCTATCTGTGCATGATCAAATATTAGATCACCTCTAATTATATCGTCTGGGACCACTGTGCTCATTATCCTAAAACCTGCTCATCTTTTTCTCTAATAAAACTGCAGTTCAGGGAGACAGATTCTGGACCGCTAAGCTGTCTGCTCTCCTACTACGCGCAGAGTAATAGACTCTTTCTCTCTCTGAAACCCAGGTGTCCCAGGAATTGGTTATCGAGCGTGATGAGGAAAAGATTCCACAGCCTTTGTCCAGTAACAGCTTTAAGACCTATCTTAATACTGACATCAAAGTCAGGTTCAGGAATAGCTTCTCTGGCCTTTTTTAAAGATTATAGCCAAGGTTAAACAAGGAGGGAGACAGTAGCCTCAACAGTGATGTTCTGAGGGCAAGGGTCCAGCGGCATGAAAAAAATGTTTTTTCCACTACAACTCACACCTCTTATCAAGACACTTGTTATGTGTCTCCAAGACTTGAAGAACATTTCTGGTCCAAAAGCCCTTGCTGAGGACAAAGAGAGGCCAATAATCAGCAAGTATGGAAGGAAATGTTTTAAAGTCATGCTGAAGCAGAACTTCAAAGGCTTCCAAGAGGCCATGGTTGGAAAGAAAGAAAACATTGGCTCTTTTTAAATACAACTGACTGGCTGCACCAGAGGCTGGAAAGAGGTAGTAATTGTTACAAGTAAGCATGCTGTAATTAGAAGTTTTTAGCAAGCCAGGCCTTGTGCATTGCAGATGTAGAAAAACTGATATTGGATCCTATAATGCATAACCATAATATTGGATCCTATAATGCATAACCATAAACATAGACAGCAATCACTCAATCAAGTAGGTTATTTCCCAACTACTATATAGCTAGCATTTTAACATTATTTTCTAGTATAGCAATATATATATATACATATGTAACTAAGATTTATTTCTGCCTATCTGCCCTGAACATCTAAATGAAAAGTATTACGTGAATAAACAGAAAATCAAGAGCCCACCTACTTAATAATATTTACTGGGTAGGTCAGTCTTCTCTCCAACTCTGATCCTTTTTTTACCATACTTACAATCATACACACAATGTAATATTGCATATCTGAAGCCAGGCATTCTGGATTCAGTTCCTGAAATCTCCCTCTTATGAACTGTGAGACTTATTTGGTCGTTTTGTGCTTCAGTCTCCTCAACTATAAAATAGGGATAATAGAACGTACTTTATTGAGCTGTTGTGAGGATTAAATAAGACACACATTAAGCAACTGGAAAAATACCTGGCATTAAAGTTCAATAATGTGAGAAATTTTTTAAATCAGGTTTAATACGAATGGGATGTACATAATCTGGGCTATATACAAGACTTGCCACTGGTATAATAGTTTTACAGTACATTATAATGTTTGGTGCATGTGATCTATTATTAAATGGCCTAGGTCACTGTACATGAAGCATGCTGCCCCAGAAAAATGGAGGGGATAGATTTCTACTGTTCAAAGCTTATCTATCTCACAGCTAAGAGGGGCATCACTAAGTATCAATAACAGTCGAGTTCCTGCTCTCACTCTTCCTGGGGCATCAGAAGGAACAATGAGTTGCCCCTCTACCTTCTGAGAAGGCTAGAGCAACCAGTGAGGATCATAGCTCAAAGACTATAAAACACTTTAAGAGTGCCTCAGTCAGGTTTTCTCCTAAGTTCCATATAGCACCAAGGAAATTCTGGGCACTTGATAATGTCCCTGAGAATAAAAAGCCAGTATTCACCAAATTACCCTTCTGTGCTGCCAAAGAACAATGGGGCTTCAGTAATTTTCTCCTGTTATAGCAGAAATACATAGGGCATGACTTCAACATTCACAGAATGTCAAGACCACTGCAATGTGCACTTGTTCTGTGTCAGCATGTGGGCTGGTCTGCACAGCTCCATGTCTTGGCCAGAGACTCTGCTCCTAACCTCACTCAGCTGTTTGAAAATGAAAGCTAGTGATGAGAACATATGGCTCCTCATTACTCTCTCTTAACTTCAAAAATGCAAATAACAAGTCCTACAAGTCTATATCTCTTCCTCATAATTCAAGGAATTACCTACCCTGTACACTCGTAAAAGATGGGGACCTCAAGCACTGACTTTACCAACCACTTAGTAAAGTCCCTCACCTGGTATATATGTAGGAAAGCTGTGCAAGACTGACTGAAAGACCACGCATGTTACACAATTTCTACATTCAACAAATGGGTGCCTTGATAATTATATTTTAATATACTCTCTCAGTCTTTATGATAAATGAAAAACATCACTCATTTTTCTACTCCAAGCAATCTGTTAAAAGAAACCAACGTTACTTGTAAACAGACTCCAAGATATCAGGAGGATAAATTATAAATATACTTGCTTGTTTCATACACATTTTAAAACTATTTGTCAGATTCTTGTTCTGGCAAGATTCTTAGAACTGGCCACATAATTTCTTGAGCATAAATGTGTCTCTATATTCTAGCATCTACCAGGTAATAACAGTACGCATATGGCTGTTTAGCATTTATTAGTTACATATATCTTTTAGAAAATCTCAAAATATAATGTTTTCATGTTCAATCTCTTTCAGCAAAAGTTACTACTCTTATTCCCTATTCTTCTTTGAAATACCCCTACTGACGGGTAAAGGACTGGTCCTACATGACCTGACTGGTTAGCAGCAAAGGACTTAGTCACACAGAGTATACTATCTCTGGCAATCTAAACATACTGCCCCCTAAGAAAAAGAAAAGCTAAATAATTAAGGGTTCTTTTAAAAGATGTTTCTACATAGAAGATGCTTCTGTTAAAATAAAATAATGGTATGATGTTAACTACCTGGGGGAGAGAGGCAGTGTCAAGTTATGACTTGATAAGATTTGGAGAAAAAGGAATTCCAATACCTTCATCACACATGTCCTGCCTGGAAGACCTGTGTACCCATGTCACAAACAGAAGTTTTACACAAAACTCCTGATTAGCACAAGGACCTAATCAGAGCTGCAGGAAGTCAACAATCCCGTTGGAACCTAGACAGGCAGACTTAGGTTCAATATCAACATTGGGGGTTAGAGAAGAAGGGACAATTCTTGAAATAAACATTTTATACATTTTATTTCAGGATATAAAAGGTCTTGATGACAATGGTGACCAGTAGAGAGCAGAATCAAATAAATAAATTTCTTTAACCTAAAGAGACCGAAATATCGCATTCCCTCACACTCTCATTGCCCTGGACACACCTATTCTCACCTGTTCCTTCCACCTAAAACGTAGCCCACACTTCCTGTTCAGAGGAGTACACGCCAGCTCCTCCTTAGCCTTCCTGAGCCCAGGGCTCAGAATCAGCCTATTCAAAGTTTCTGAACAGAACTCCAAAATGAATCTAATAATGCTGCTCTGAACACGAGCTCAACTGTATTTATGTTTAGGTTCCATCAGCACAAGTAGGTCATAAGAGTCCATCACCACTCCTCCACAACTCCAAAACCACAACCAAAGAAAATAAAAGGCCAAATGTTCTCTAAGGACAAGAGACACCTGCCTGAGAACTAGATCTTGGGTTCTCACACTCTTGGATTCTAATGACACTACAATTTTCTGGGACTCTGGAGAAGACAAGCATTTCCCAAAGTGGTGTCTGCTTGACACCACTGTGCGGAGAGCTAACAGATACTGAAGTACGGTGGGAAAATTACAATTAAAACAAAGGCAGAATAGGTCCTTTACTGCAAAACTTTTACAGGACTTTAATAAGCTAAGATGCACTATAAATTTCCAAGATAAAATTCCAGTATAGGCCTTTAGTAAACTAATTTGAGCAAGATCCTAGGGACAATCTGGAAAAAGCTTCTAAGAAGAGTCAGTTCTGTGTGTGTTTTCTTAACAGAAACTCTAATGACTTAGCATTTGAAGGTGCCAATACTACAGAAAGAAGAAAGAGATGTCAGGCTAAAAATGAGTGGGTGTTGAAAGCCTATATATAACAGAGTAACTAAAATATTATCGAGTATTTTAGATTAACTTCAAAAACGTTTTTACCTGATATGTGTTGCAGGCAGAGATTCATACTGGCGTGATAGAAAGAGTTCCCTGTGTTTCAACTGATGTTTCTGCTTATCAGTCAAATCGACCTCAGTTGTAGTTTCTGATTCTTCTTCAATTTCTTCTACACAAAATGAAAGACAAAGATTTCATTATTACAAAGCATATTATCTATTTAGATATTAAGACAGATCAAATCAACTACGTTACCCAGGGTCTCAAAGGAAGAATAAGAACTCTGGTTTAAAACTGGCAAATTGATCACATGCATTCATCTCTTCTTTCCCAAAAAATCATAGCAAAATGGCAATTGAAATGTATTAACATTTCCATGACAATCAAAAATGAAACAATAATGGAAGCAAGGTTTTCAACAAAAAAAAAATTTTTAGAAGAAGGGAAGCAGAACATATGGCTCCTCATTACTCTCTCTTAACTTCAAAACCAAAATGGCTTGTAAACCCAAATGAATGTTCGATTTCCATGCCACCACCATTCTAAAATCAAACACAGTGGCAAAAAATGGTATTTAGACAATTTTTAAAAAAGTAAACATTTGGCAAAGAAAACATGAGAATCCATATGCCTCCATAGGGGAAAACCACGTAAAAGCAAGCCACAAAAACTCTAATGACTTAGCATTTGAAGGTGCCAATACTACAGAAAGAAGAAAGAGATGTCAGGCTGAAAATGAGTGGGTGTTGAAAGCCTATATACAACAGAGTAACTTCATCACAGGACATTATATAAAAATAGGGAACAAGTACAAAACAAGAAAGAGATCTTTCAAATATAACACAAATGAAAAGCTAAAGGACTGGATGGTAACGCTAAGGAAATCTCCCAGAAATTAAACAAAACTTAAAGAAATAACTGAAAACCAAATAATAAAATAATTAAAATACAATCCATGAAGTCTAATACGCCACTAATAAAATAAAAGTTCCAGAAAGAAATCATAGAGATAAAAGATTTCTTTCTATTTTCCATGGCAGGGGTGGGGGTTGTAGTCTGGGGCAATCTATGAAATCAGTAATTCAAAAAAATTTCTCCTTATTGAGCAAGATGGGTCTCCAGATTGAATTACCAGCATCCCTAATTTAAAAAAAAAAAAAAAGGCACAACATAGATAGAACATAAAATTTACAGAAAGAAAAAATAGGTCACAAACAAAGAAACTAAAATCAGAATGTAATCACTTATCAATAGCAATGTTGTATGCTAAGATGGTAGAATAATGCCAACAAAGATGAAAAATGAGGGCAAGCCATGGCGGCTCAGCACACAGATTTCTCGCCTGCCATGCCAGAGACCCGGGTTTGATTCCCTGTGCCTGCCCATACAAAAAGAAAAGATGAAAAATGATATTCAACCTAGAATTTACAGTAAACAAATCACCTATCCAGTTTGAGAACATAATGACATTGTTTCATTCATTTGATCAATATTTATTAGGCACCAAATCAGGCACTATTCTAGGTGCTGGGGATAAGCCATAAACGAAACTATTACAAGGAAGATAAACAAGTTCTGCCTTTGGGAAGCTGAGCTGGAACGAAGGGACCTTATATGAGTTTTTTTTTAATATACTACTGTACTTAATAATCTCTATAAAGGAAAACAAAACTCCAAATGTCATCTACAGATACGATTTCAATTAATTTTAGATAAAAATTTTTTTAATACTTCTAGGGTTCACAGACCCTCAAAAATCTCATCTGACCAGACTGTGTGACTATGGGAATAACAGGCGCACTGAGAAGTCAAAGTGAGAGTGAGACTGCTGCAGAGCCTGGTGGAGAGCTAGCCCTTTCCAAGAAGAGAGCCTGAGGTTAAACTCTGAACATCTAGATCAGCCTCGGGTCACCCCAAAAGGCCTTTAATTTTCAGACACCAATTGGTACCACAGGCATGCGCCTGTGCCCGCACACCCACAACAACCCATTTCTGATCCTCAAAATTCTTCTAAATTCTTATTTTAAGACCTAAGACTACAAAAAGAATGTTATCAATTTAGAATTCCTTAGTGGCAGCAGTTCTTTGGAACTGCATTAGAGTAATGAGTGGTCTAAGTGTCAGATCTTGTCAACTTTCAAACTTTTAAAACTTTGAACTAAAAATGAAGCTAAAAAGCTGATTTAGAAAAAAAGATTCACCTAGGCTGAAAGAAAAAATAAAGCAATTATAAATTATTTAAATGTTCTTTTTAATGAACTACTCCAAGTGAAATGCAGCACTAAAAGTACCACTTACTTGGTACATCTAATAACATTTCACCAGTAGAGATCAATGAGGCTATTGTTGCACTGAAACAATTAGCACCAACAAACAGCACATAGAAAATTACCTAGTTAGGATTTGACAAATTGTTGTCCTGTATCACACAGCTAACTGAATTCTAATATATGCTCTACAAAGATAAAATAGTAACAAGCGCTACAGAAAACGTTAACAGCAAATCTCCTTTTCTTGGGCAATCCCTTGGTATAAGGTGAAGAGGACCAAGTCTCGAAGTCCTACCTAACCAAAGATTGAAATCACCGCAGTAGCATCTTTCCTTATAAAGAACAGTAACACAACATTTTTTAAAATTTACTACTTAAATTTCATTTACGTATTTATAACAAATTTACACTGGCTTCTAAACCAAAATGAATGTTTGATTTCCATGCCACCACCATTCTAAAAACAAACACAGTGGCAAAAAATGGTGTTTAGACAATGAAAATACCTAAAAAAAAAAAAAGTCATCAAAAAGCATGTACACAGAACTATACTTATGTTATAATTTTCCTAAAAACCACTTTACCAAGCTTGGTGAAATATCAAATTTGCTACATTCTAAAACTTTTTTAAAAATAGAAGTCTGGTACTATGCAGTAATAAAAGAGACTGATGCCAAATTATTTATTCTATTTCCTTTACAGCTGGAAAAATTTCAGTAAACATAATTTATTAGCAATAAGGCAGTGGGGGAAGAGAAGGGAACAGAAGGAAACTGTACAAAGGTATTGCTTGAAGTTTCATGGAGCAATATAAATACTGATATACTTACATGGTTTTAGCTATATGTGCCATATAAGTACTTCAGCAAGCTCCTACACCATTTCAAAGTTTAGACCACAGGATAAGAAAGAAGCCAAGGCCAAAAATGGCCAGTGAGACTATAACAGACACAAGCTGAGAATGACAGGAAAAGGCTAGCACAAACAAGGTCCAGGAGGCAGTGGTCAGAGAAAACTACCACACTGGCTGAGGAACCCAGACCGCCTCAGCAACCAGCTAGTCTCAGCAGCAAGTTAGAATCAGTGACTCAAACTGTCTGAGATGCTGAACCATTTGTGTATAATCTGATTGTTCCCTGGAACTTCCGGTATTTGTGTTACACCTGAGACTCAGGGTTAGGGCTCTGAAGCTATGAAAGCCAGCAGTACCCCATACAGCAACTGTTAATAAAAAGTTGAAAAAGTTGAAAGACTTTGATTAGAGATATGAATGAAGCTGATTTGGATAGAACTAAGGTAAATAAGAATTCAGGGTAAAGGATGATATGGTCTATATTTTAAACTCCAACTTGTATGTGAGACCAAAGTGAGAGATGTTCAAAGAAAAACAGGTGATTAAAAAATGTGTTCAAAGCTGCATTTAACAAATGTTTGAGGAAAATTATCTGACTAAAAATAGCTCAGTATTGATGTAAATCAAATCCGCCTGGTAAGAAAGAAAGAAAAAAAATTCTCTAAAGAATAATAAACAATTTGAATAAAACCGGGTTTTGCAGTAAGTGAGATTTCAAGAACTATCTGAACAAAGAGAAAGAAACAGTTTGGCAGACTAAAACGCAAATGATCTGTGCTGGTTTGAAAGGATGTATGGATCCTAGAAAAGCCATGTTTTAATCCTAATCCCATTGTGTAAAGGTAGAATAATCCTTATTCAATACTGTATGTTTGAAACTGTAATCAGATCATCTCCCTGGAGATCTGATTTAATCAAGAGTTGTTAAACTGGATTAGGTGACAACATGTCTCCAACCATTTGGGTGGGTCTTAATAGGTTTCTGGAGTCCTATAAAAAAGGAAATATTTTGGAGAATGAAGGACATTCAGAGAGAGAGCAGAGAATGCTGCAGCACCACAAAGCAGAGAGTCCATGAGCCAGAGACCTTTGGATTTGTGAAGGAAAACGCCTCCAGGTGAGTTTCATGAAACAGGAAGCCAGGAGAGAAAGCTAGCAGATGACGCCGTGTTCACCATGTGCCCTTCCAGGTGGGAGAGAAGCCCTGACTGTGTTGGCCGTGTGCCTTGCCTTCTCACATGAGAGAGAAACCCTGAACTTCATCGGCCTTCTTGAACCAAGGTATCTTTCCCTGGATGGATGCCTTTGATTGGACATTTCCATAGACTTGTTTTAATTGGGACATTTTCTCAGCCTCAGAACTGTAAACTAGCAACTTATTAAACTCCCCTTTTTAAAAGCCATTCTGTTTCTGGTATATTGCATTCTGGCAGCTAGCAAACTAGAACATGATCAATATGCAAAAATCACTTGTAATTCTAACATTAGCTATGAACAATCTGAAAATAAAATTAAGAAAACAATTCCGTTTACAACAGTATCAAAAGACTTAAATACTTAGGAATAAATTTAACATGGATTGGAATCCCTATCAAAATCCCAGATGATCTTTTTACAAACACTGATCAATAGAATTCGTATGGAACTGAAAGAACAATCCCAGAACAACCAAACAATCCTGAGAAAGAAAAGCAGAGCTGGAGAACTCACACTGCCCAATTTTGAAGCCTACTACAAAGCCACAAAAATCAAGACTAGGGAGTACTGGCATTAGGGTATACATCAATGGAATCGAATTCAGAGTCCAGAAATAGACCCATGTATTAATGGACAATTGATTTTCAACAATTCTGTGGGGGAAAGAATGGTCTTTTCAACAAATAATTCTGGGCAACTGGATAACCACATGCAAAAGAATGAAGTTGGATCCCTACCTCATACCGAAACAAAAATTAACTCGAAATGGATCAGACATGAATATAGGAACTAAAATTGTAAAACCCAAAGAGGAAAACATTGGTATAAATCTTTGTGACTTTGGACTTGGCAAGGATTCTTAGCCAATTCACCAAAAGCACAGGCAAGCAAAGGGGGGAAAAATAGACAAACTGAAATTAAAATTAAAACCTTTTGTGAAAATATTTGCAAATCATGTATTTAGAAATGATCCAGTACCCAGGGGTCATGGTCAGGTTCATGTGTCAACTTGGCCAAGTGGTAGTTGGGCAAGTGCTGGCTTGTATGTTGCGATGAGTACATTTCATAGAATTAAATTATGATCATGTCAGCTGCATCCACAGCTGATTCTGTTTGCAATCAGCCAAAGGGGCGTGTCGTCTGCAATGAGTGATGCTTAATCTAATCACCCAAAGCCTTATAAGGGGGATTCGGAAGAGAGAGACTCTTCCTGTTTTGGCTGGTAAGCCTCGACTGTGGAGTTCATCCAGACCCTCCATCGGAATCGTCAGCTTCACAGCCTACTCTGCAGATTTTGGACTCTGCGTTCCCATGGTCACGTGAGACACTGTCATAAATTTTATATTTGCGAGTGCTCCCTGTTGATTATGTTTCTCTAGAGAACCCTAACTAATACACCAGGATTCATTAAAAAAACAAACTTACAACTTAAAAATAAAGAAAAATAACCCAACTAAAAAATGGGCAACAGATTTGAGTAGACAGTTTATCCAAAGATACCCAAATGGCCAAAAAGCATCTGAAAAGAAGTTCAACATCATTAGTCATACAAACCAAAACCAAAATCAGATACCGCATCATACCCACATGGATAGCTATGACCAAATAAAATGAAGAAAAAGTGTTGTCAAAGATGCAGAGAAATTAGAACAATAATAAAGTGCTGGTGGGAATGTAAAATGGTCTAAATGCTTTGGAAAACAGTTTGACTCTAATTTCACTCCTAGGTATTTAACCAAGAAAACTGAAAACAAAGGTCCATAAAAAACAGACAGACACAAAAACTAAAATACACAAAACGAATACACACAAAAACTAATATAGCACAGAATAGCAGTTAAAAAAAAGTGGAAACAACACAAATGTCATTCAACTAATGAATGGATAAACAGAATATAATATATTCATACAATGGAAGGTTAACCAGCTATAAAGAGTAATGAAGTGCTATGACATGGATGAACCTTGAGAACACTATGCTAAGTGAAAGAAATCAGACACCAGATACCAAACACAAAAGACCACACATGAAATGTCCAGAATAGGAAAATCTATAGCCAGAAAGCAGAGCAGAGGTTACCAGTAGCCGGGGAACAGTGACTACTAATGGATATGGGGTTTCTTTGGGGTTGATAAAAATATCCTAGAATGAAATAATGATGACAGTTCTACAGCTTCGTGCATGTACTCAACACCACTGAACTGTATACTTTAAAGAGGTGAATGATATTATATGTGAATTCTATTTCAACTTTTTACAAACCTAACTCCAGAAAAAAATTTTCAAGTCAAATGAAAGGTAAAAGGTCAACAGATGAACGGCAAAATTTCAGTGTAGTCATGAGCTAGAATTCTATTCAGTAGCCAAAAATGAATCACTTACTCCACATACCAACAATGGCTACATACTGGGCAGAAGAGCAATCTGGAGAAGGACACATAATGTATAATAGCATGTATTTTTTTTAAAGACAGAACAGTGCTAACTCTGTGTTTATCAAATACAAGAATTTAATACAAGGGATTTGTTAACACCAGTGAAGGAAGAACTGAGAAGGAAAATGAAAAATGAATTGCAGGGATGCACAGGTGGTTCAGTGTAGAATGCTCGTCTCCATGCGGGAGACTAGGGTATGATTCCTAGACCATGCACCCTGCAACCCACCCCCCCAAAAATAAAATGAGCTACAATAATAAACCATCAGCACCCCTGATGTAGAGAGTAGTCATCAAAAGAAAAACAAAACCAGTGCTATATTAAAAAATATATAACATCTGCAGCCAAAATATTTAAAAATTGAATGGAAAAGAAACACAAAAGTCACAATGGCAATTTTCCTATGAGAAAACTAGGATGGGAAGGGTTTGGGGAGGATACACAGGGACACTACAACTGTACCTGACAAAAGTTTTATTTCTTTAGTGAATCTCAAGTAAATATGTCAAAACACTGAGATGACAAAGCTCAGTGATAGGTAGATAGGTACATAGTTATCACTATGTTATTCTTTATCCTTTTCACAGTTTCCAAAATCTATTTCAAAATTAAAAACAAATACAGTGGGGCCAAGGTGGCGGCTTAGCGAGGTGTGGGATTTATTTCGTCCTCCAGAGCAGCCAATAAATAGCCAGGAACACTACAGAACAACTGCTGGGGCCACGTCACTGACGAGAAACACACCGTACACCAGTTTGGATGAACTGGACCAGCTGCGAGCCCACCCAGAATCATGAGTCCCCTAAGCCAACACAACACGGCCAGCACCCCTTCCCCACAGGCTGCTTCCCAGAGGGGAAAGGAAAGAGAGTTTAACAGCAGCAGGGGCTGAGTGCAACCCAACTCTAATTGTGGAATTAATTCACAAATTCTGACTACTAAAAAAAGGCCCCCAACTCAGCTGAACTTCGAGCAAAAGCAGAGGTTGTTGGTTTTTGCACCATTACAGAGGGGAGGGGGCAGGGATGACCTTTTTCAAGAAAAGGAAAACACAAAAACAGAGGGTTTTTTTGGATCTGAAAAGGGCTGGGCCCTGAAGGAAAGGAGGGGGCACACAGGACCTGGAGATACACTGAGCCACGTACCAACTTAAGCTCTTGATTGGCAAACCTGTGGAATGGGGTTCTCTCTGAAAAGGATTTTTCTTTTACTTTGGTGGCTGTGTTTCTATGGCTTGACTGCTCTTTGGATACAGCTGCAAGGCTTCTTAGGCTCCACTGCCTCAGGCATAGGCAGAATTAAGCTTGTTTGAGTGTTCATCTGGACCCTGTGCCTTCCCCAGGAGAACGGATGGTGCCCAGGTCAGGTGGAATCCCTCCCTCAAGGAGTTCAGATACCAGGGTCTGGAAAAGTAAAGCGCTTAAAACCTCTCCTCTGTCTCCACCACACCCCCCAGCAGGGAAAGTCTGCCAAAGTTAAACGTACCACATCACCTTATGCTGGTGGGACCCACAGGCAGACAAGCGCTACACATTGGGTAGGAAAGGAAAAATGGAGAGCCCAGAGACTTCATAGGAAAGCCTTTCAATCTGCTGGGTCTCATCCTCAGGGAAAACTGATGGAGGTGACCCTTTCCTCCTGAGAGGAGGACAGTATGGTCTGGGAAAATCTGGCTGGAGTGTATAATACCTAAGTTACACCGTCCTAAGGGGAGAAAAAGGCACCATACAGTCAGGGCAAGAAACAAGAAAACAAGAACTGAAAAATCCTGATCTGTTAAACACAAACTAAGCCACAGGTCCAGAATAAGCTGAACTGAATGTCAAAGAAGATAGACAACAAAGTCATCCAGCAGGAAAGCCTACATAAAAAAAGTAAAAACAATCTCCAGAATAAACTAATTAAGGTAATTAAACGCATAGACACCAGCAAAAAATAAATAATTACACTACGAAAATGGAAAATATGGCCCAGTCAAAGGAACAAACCAACAATTCAAATAAGAAAAAGGAGTTGAAACAATTAATTCAGAATGCTCAAACAGACATGGAAAACCTCATCAAAAATCAAATCAATGAATTGAGGGAGGATATAAAGAAGGCAAGGAATGAACAAAAAGAAGAAATCGAAAGTCTGAAAAAACAAATCACGGAACTTATGGGAATAAAAGGCACAGGAGAAGAGATGACAAATACAACGGAAACCTACAATGTCAGATTTCAAGAGGCAGAAGATAGGATTAGTGAACTGGAGGACAAGACATCTAAAATCCGAAAAGCAAAAGAAAATATAGGGAAAAGAATGGAAAAATATGAACATGGACTCAGGGAACTGAATGACAATATGAGGCTCATGAATATATGTGTTGTGGGTATCCCAGAAGAAGAGAAGAGAAAAGGAGGAGAAAAACTAATGGAGGAAATTATCACTGAAAATTTCCCAACTCTTATGAAAGACTTAAAAATACAGATTCAAGAAGTACAGCGTACCCCAAACAGAATAGATATGAACAGATGTACTCCAAGACACTTATAATCAGAATGTCAGATGTCAAAAAGAAAGAGAAAATTTTGAAAGCAGCAAGAGAACAGCCATCCATCACATACAAGGGAAGCCCAATAAGACTATGCGCAGATTTCTCAGCAGAAACCATGGAGGCAAGACGACAGTGGGATGATATATTTAAATTATTAAAAGAGAAAAACTGCCAACCAAGAATTCAATATCCAGCAAAACCGTACTTCAAAAATGAGGGAGAAATTAAAACATTTTCAGACAAAAAAAAAAAATCACTGAGAAAATTTGTGACCAAGAGATCGGCTCTGCAAGAAATACTAAAGGGAATGCTACAGAGAGATACGAAAAGACAGGAGAGAAACACGTGGAGAAGAGTGTAGAAATGAAAACTATCAGTAAAGGTAAAAAGAAGGAAAATTAGATATGACATTTAAAATCCAAAAGGCAAAACGATGGCAGAAAGTACTATCTGTACTGTAATCACACTAAATGTTAATTGATTAAACTCCAAAATCAAAAGGCACAGACTGGCAGAATGGATTAAAAAATAGGACCCATCTATATGCTGTCTACAGGAAACATATCTTAAACGCAAGAATCAAGATGGGTTGAAAGTGAAAGGTTGGGAAAAGATATTTCTTGCAAATAACAATCAGAAAACAGCAGGAGTAGCTATACTAATATTGAACAAATTAGACTTCAAATGTAAAAAGTTAAAAGAGACAAAAAGGACACTATGTATTAATAAAAGAAATAATTCAACAAGAAGATATAACAATCATAAATATTTATGCACTGAACCAGAAGGCTCCAAAATACATGAGGCAAACACTAAAAAGAGAAATAGAAATATCTACCATAATAAGTTGGAGACTTCAATTCACCACTCTCAACAATGCACAGAACATCTAGACAGAGGATCAATAAAGAAACAGAGAATCTGAATATTACAATAAATGAGTCAGACTTAACAGACATTTATAGGACATTGCACCCCACAGCAGCAGGATACACCTTTTTCTCAAGTGCTCATGGATCATTCTCAAAGAAAGACCATATGCTGGGTCACAAAGCAGGTCTCAAAAAACTTAAAAAGACTGAAATCATACAAAACACTTTCTCAGATCATAAAGGAATGAAGTTGGAAATCAATAATAGGCTGAGAGTGCCAGAAAAGTCACAAATATATGGAGGCTCAACAACACACTCTTAAACAACCAGTGGGTCAAGGAAGAAGTTACAAGAGAAATCAGTAAATATCTCAAGGCAAATGAAAATGAAAACATGACATATCAAAATTTACAGGATGCAGCAAAGGCAGTGCTAACAAGAAAATTTATTGTACTAAATGTCTATATGAAAAAAGAAGAAAGAGCAAAAATCGAGGAACTAACTGTTCACTTGAAAGAACTAGAGAAAAAAGAGCAAACTAACCATGAAGCAAGCAAAGTGAAAGAAATAATGAAGACTACAGCAGAAGTAAATGAAATTGAGAACATGAAAACAATCGAGAAAATCAACAAAACCAGAAGTTGGTTCTATGAGAAAATCAATAAGACTGATGGACCCTTAGTGAGGTTGACAAGAAGAAGAAGAGAGAGGATGCAAATAAATAAAACCAGAAATGGAAGAGGAGACATAACCACAGACCCCACAGAAATAAAGGAAGTAATGAGAGGATACTATGAAGAAGTTTATGCTAATAAACTTGACAATTGTAGATGAAATGGACACTTTTCTAGAAAGGTATGAACAACCAACACTGACTTGAGAATAAAGAGACAACCTCAACAAACCAATCACAAGTAAGGAAATTCAATCAGTCATTAAGAATCTCCCCAAAAAGAAAAGGCCAGGAGCAGATGGCTGCACATGTGAATTCTACTAAACATTCCAGAAAGAATTAGTACCAATCCTGCTCAAACTCTTCAAAAAAACTGAAGAGGAGGGAACGCTACCTAACTCATTCTACGAAGCCAACATCACCCTCATACCAAAGTCAAAGATGTTACAAAAAAAGAAAACTACAGACCAATCTCTCTAATGAATATAGACGCAAAAATCCTCAACAAAATTCTAGGAAATCAAATCCAGCAACACATTAAAAGAATTACATACCATGACCAAGTAGGATTCATCCCAGGTATGCAAGGATGGTTCAACATAAAAAAATCAATTAATGTAATACACCATATCAACAAATCAAAGCAGAATAACCACATGATCATCTCAATTGATGCAGAAAAGGTATTTGACAAAATTCAACATCCTTTTCTGCTGAAAACACTTCAAAGGATAGGAATAGAAGGGAACTTCCTCAAAATGATAAAGGGAATATATGAAAAACCCACAGCTAAAATCATCCTCAATGGAAAAAAACTGAAAACATTCTCCCTAAGATCAGGAACAAGACAAGGATGTCCACTATCACCACTGTTATTCAACACTGTGTTGGAAGTTCTAGCCAGAGCAATTAGACAAAAAAAAGAAATACGAGGCATCAAAATTGGAAAGGAAGAAGTAAAACTCTCACTGTCTGCAAATGATATACTATACGTCAAAAAACCCCAAAAAATCCACAGCAAAACTACTAGAGTTAATAAATGAGTACAGTAAAGTGTCAGGTTACAAGATCAACACTCAAAAATCTGTAGTGTTTCTATACACTAGTAATGAGCAATCTGAAGGAGAAATCAAGAAAAGAATTCCATTTACAATTGTAACTAAAAGAATAAAATATTTAGGAATAAATTTGAATACAGAGACAAAAGACCCATACAAAGAAAACTATAAGAAATTGTTAAAAGAAATCACAGAAGACCTAAATAGAAGGAAGAGCATACCGTGTTCATGGATTGGAAGACTAAATATAGTTAAGATGTCAATTCTACCTAAATTGATTTACAGATTCAATGCAATACCAATCAAAATCCCAACAACTTACTTTTCAGAAATAGAAAAACCAATAACCAAATTTATCTGGAAGGGCA
>PVIY010033933.1:0-27641 GCA_004026745.1 Myrmecophaga tridactyla | reverse complement strand
CCAAAAAGGAGGCCGACTCGTGTCCCAGCAAAGACTGCAGAGCCTTGGAGACACTGTCCATCTGCCTTCTTTTAACTGTAAATGACCCAGTGCTTCTAGAGCTTTCAGGTGAGATGGACAATGGGGCAGCTCCGTGCTCAAGCGCTCTCTCTCTGCAGTGCGAGGCTTCCCCTCCGAAAAGGACTTCGAGGACTACATTAAGTATGGAAATCACTCTTCCAACGTGCTGGCTGCAGTGGTGTTTGAACATTCCTTTAACCACAGCAAGGATCCCTTGCCACTGGCGGTGAGAATCCGCGGGGCCCTCATCCCTGTGCCTAGACGGTGCGGGGATGTTGGCAGAGCCTTAGCCTCCTCTGGTGTGGGCTAACCCACCCAGAAAGCTGACGCTTCTTCCTTAAACCTCTGCCTGCGAGGAAATATTAGACTCACTCTTTGGGTCCAGTCCCCACTGTTGGGAACCCCTGGTGGCCCTTTAATAAAACGTCACCAGAGCAACAGTCCACCTGCCCGAAGGCAGCAGCCTGCGCGAGAAGGTCGCTCAGGGCCCTTTGTTCCCATCTTATAAAAGGCGATTCTGTGGCCACACCCCTGTGCATAGGCTCAGAGAGGACCACAAGAGAACAGCAGGCGCTTGGGGTTTGAATATGAGGTGGCATTACAAGTCTAGTAATTTTTTTTTTTTTAAGAAAAAGAGAAAAAGCTTTTTACTTACCGGATGATGCAAAGACAGAGAAACCACAAGTCTGCCTAGCATTGCTTTCATAGGCCACCCCCAGCCCTGAGTAGGTGGTTCTGTGTGATGCCTCCCATACGGGGTCGTGCTGTGGGAGCAAGAGAAGGGGTGGCCAGGAGCCTCCAGAGGGGCCCCTGGGGGTGGGACTGCCGCCACCCTGACACCAGGTGCCCGAGGACATAGGGCGGGGTGAGAGGTACCAGCCGCATGGCCAGAGCCCACTGTGCATCCTCCCACCAATTCGGCTCGGCCCCTGTATCCGGTGTCCTCACGGCCTCTGTTCCCTCTGTTTCTGTAGGTGAAGTACCACCTGCGCTTCAGCTACACGCGGAGAAATTACATGTGGACCCAGACTGGCTCCGTTTTCCTGAAGGAGACGGAGGGGTGGCACACCACCTCTCTTTTTCCACTTTTCCCAAACCCAGGGCCGAGGGAGCCCACGTCCCCCGACGGGGGCGAGCCAGGTGAGCGGCCCCTTCAGCGCGCCGCGCCCCCATCCAGGGTGCTAATGCGGGGTGTTTATGTAGGCGGGGGGACACTGTGTGCTTCCCAATAGAAAAGGAAGAACACCTTCTCCCATGCCCCCCTTTATCCCGGAAGACACATGCTCCTGCTTACATTTCAGTTGTGAAGGAGCTTCGGTTTGCTTTGAATCCTTTGGGTTTGGTCCTGCACTGCCCTTCTCCCTGGCTGCCTCTGGACACAGGGTGACAGGCCATCTAGGCACTACATCCTTGGGTCATGGATTCCCAGTTTAGCTGGACCTGTGTAGTGGATGGAAGGTAGATCTGGCTGTGTCGGGCCTTGTCCGTGGGTGCCGTGGCCTGCAGCCTGGGCCTCAGCGGGCAGGTGCTGTGCTTGCCTCCTCCGCAGCACGACCACATCTTGGAACCAAGTTAGGGATAACCAAGAAGTAACTGGGACCCAGGCCTAGGCGCCCCCGCAGGCAGGGACCCACCTGCAGGCCTGGTGTCAGACCTCTGCGGGTCTGACAGCTCATTAGAGGTTCCAACGGAAAGGCCCGGAGCTTCCCAGCAGGTAATGGAGCCCGACTCTGCTGCCATCGGCTCCCAGGCAGGCAAGCAGCAGCAGGAGAGCAGCTCACATCTTGGGACGCCTGCCCTGGGGCCAGCACCCTGCACCCAGGTGAGCATTCCTGGAAGGGGAACTAGGAGGAGCGAGACAGGATGTGAGTTAGGGGGCGTCCCAGAACTGCAGCCTGCACCAGTCACCCGCCCCAGGGCTCAGGAGGAGCCACGCGTAGCCGCCTACCTGCTGCCAGAGGGGGTGGGAGGGGGACAGTTTCCTAAGCTTAGAGGGAACGGAAAAAAAAAAAGAATTCAAAGCTTTCACTAGTTAACAAACTTAAAACCTGCCCTGAAAAGAAAACAGGCAAATTTTAAAAGACAGACAAATTTTTTTCATTTTTTGTTAAGATTTTTTTATTGTGAAATACAATATATATACAGAAAAGCGTAACTTTTTTAAAATGTTTTTTTATACTTTTATTGTAAAAACTTAACATACAAACATATATTCTTCACATAAAAACATTCCAGGGCGGGCCACAGTGGCTCAGCAGGTAAGAATGCTTGCCTGCCATGCCCGAGGACCTGGGTTCAATTCCCGGTGCCTGCCCATGTTAAAAAAAAAAAAAAAAAATTCTATACATGATGTACAATCAATGGCTCACAATATCATCACACAGTTGTATATTCATCACCATGATCCTTTTTTGAACATTTGCATCACTCCAGCAAAAGAAATAAAAAGAAAAAAACTCATACATACCATACTCCTCACCCCTCCCTCTCATTGACCACTAGTTTTTCCATCTACCCAATATATTTTATCCTTTGTCCTGATATTATGTATTTATTTATTTATTTATTTTTATCCATAGTTTTTCTTACCTGTCCATTCCCTGGATTTAAGTAGCATCAGATACAAGGTTTCCACAATCACACAGTCACATTGTAAACGTTAAAATAACTTTGTATGGTTGTCTTCAAGAATCTAGGCTATTGGAGCCATGTTTCTTGAAGATGATTGTGCAATGATATAACTTTGGCAATGTGACTGGGTGATTGTGAAAACCTTGTGTCTGATGCTCCTTTTATCTACCTTATCGACAGATGAGTAAAGCATACGGAATAAAAATAAATAATAGGAGGAACAAAAGTTAAAATAAATTTAGTAGATTGAAATGCTAGTGATCAATGAAAGGAGGGGTAAGGGGTATGGTATGTATGAATCTTTTTCTGTTTTCTCTTTATTTCCTTTTCTGAATTGATACAAATTTTGTAAGAAATGATCATGATGAATATACAACTATATGATGATACTGTGAATTACTGATTTTATGTGTAGAACAGAATGATCATATGTTAAAAATGATTGTTATATTTTTTTTTAATTAAAAGATTAATAAGTAAATGAGTTTAGACTACTGGAACACAGCTCAACAGTTTCAGGAACTTCCCTCTAGGCACTCCACTACACCATAAACTAAAAAGGGATATCTAAATAATGCATACAAATAACCTCCAGGATAACCTCTTGACTCTTTTTGAAATCTCTCAGCCACTGAAACTTTATTTTGTCTGATTTCTCTCTTCCCCTTTTGGTCAAGAAGGCTTTCTTGATCTCTTGATGCCAGGTCCTCGCTTATCTTAGGATTTCTGTGCCAAGTTGCCAAGAAGGTTTACACCCCCTGAGAGTCCTGTCCCATGTAGGGGGATGGCAGTGAATTCACCTGCTGAGTTGGCTTAGAGAAAGAGGCCACATCTGAGCTACAAAAGAGGTTCTCTGGGGGTGATTCTTAGGCCTAATTCTTAGTAGGCTTAGCCTGTCTTTTGCAGGAATAAGTTTCGTAGGAGCAAACCCCAAGATTGAGGGCGGGTGCTGGGGAGATTGTAACCCAGTTCTCTCCCTCCCCCTCCCCGCCCCTGGACGTCCTCGCCCTTGACCCACAGATTTCCCAAATGAACGAAATAGCCTGAAAGAGGGAGAAAACCCTGTGCCCCCAGCTGTTCACCACAGCTTTATTTTTGATCATGGAACAGCTGGTTAGCCATGAAGGCTCCGCTCCCTGGGGTATTGCCACGGATTTGTAACAAGCTGTCTGAGGTGCCTGGGAAGACCAGAGTCGAGTGAGCGGCAGGGGCCTCAGGTGGGCAGCGTGTCATTGTGACACGCCCTGGCTTTGACAACAGAGCCCAGCCAGGACTGGGAGCCCAGCTGTGCCCCGTCCCCTGAGCTCCACTCCCTGAGCGCCGTCTCCGCGTCTCCAGCGGCAGGTTCTCAGCTACCTGCCGGTTCTCCATGAAGAGGAGAATTACACACACGCACCCAGACTGCCCCTGGCACACACAGGGCGACGTTAATCAGTGCCTACTAATTACAACCAAGGAAAGACCCCCCCTGGGAGTGGCAGAAGCACGCGTAGGGTGACTTCACCTCAGGGGGCTGCTTGCTATGCTGTTTCTCTCCTTTCTGGAGACGAAGCCTGGCGGCTCGCAGGTCACACCATGTTAGAGGGCGTTAGGTTTCTGAAGTCGCTGTGGTCTGTCAGTGAGGACACCGCGCAGCTGCACCCCACACCCGTCTCCGTCCCTTGGGCTCAGGCCTAGGACTCAGCTGCCCTGTGCAGTCCCGCTGCGTCTACCACTCATTCCTCAGGATGCTGTGTCCCTGTTGATCACCCCTCACATGTCCCCAAAGCTAGCACCCAGGCCCCTTTCATTTTAAGAATTTTAAATGGAATTTACAATTGAGGAGTCAGAAGAGCAAGCCCAGGGAGAGGCCCCCGCACCTGGAGGTCTTCCCGCAGCGGCCCGTGGGCGGAGGTGCCCACCTCCCTCAGAGCGAGAGCGTGGCGCCCAGGTGGCCACACCCTGCATCACGGAGCCCGGGGACCCGGCCGGCGTAGAGTTGAGGTCACTCTTCAGCTGCTTTGAGGATGGGGAGATGATCCTGGGCCTGGGGGACATCACAAGGGTCCTGGAAGGTGGAAGAGGGTCAGAGGAGATGTGATGGTGGCGCTGCACGCCGTGAAGACGGGGGCAGCCCCAAGCCGGGGACGCAGGTGGACCCCAGAAGCAGAGTCAGTGAGAAAACCACCTCTCCGCTGGAGCCCGGGGGGGAACGTGCAGCCCTGCCCAGAGCTGAGTTTAGCCCCGGGAGAACCTGCTGGCTTCCCAGCCTTCAAGACAGAATAACAGATGTGCGTGTTATTCGGCGCTCGGGGCGATTTGTCATACAGCGGTAGGACCCTTAGGGCACTCACCAAAGTGCCCTTCTCCCTGCATCCAACAGAGCCGGCCAGCCTCCTGCTGCTTCCTGGCCGTCTGCTGGAGGACTCTCGGATGCTGGTGCCGTCCACCTCTTTTGCCCCCTTTCACTAGCTGCAGGGCACCACTCCCTTAGTCTTTGGGCCTTTTTATTGCTCCTATTTCCCCTGAACTTGTTCTTTTGGCACCCTCTGTCCTGGTATGGTTTTGGCCTCGCTTTGGTTTAGAATCCCCCAAACCCATTCCAAGCACGTAGGTCTCTCCAGCCACGTCTGCGTGGAGTTTTGGAATCGCGATCGCGTGCGTGACAGCACTTTTCTCCCTGAGGTCCCGAGCAGGCCTGGAGGCCACCATGGCCACAGAAAGGATGTCAGGGGAACTCGCCCCTTGCCTCGTGTGCCCTGTTTTCCAGGGACCCCGGAAATCTGCGTACATGGCGGCACACACAGCCCTCCGAACAAGCTGCCCCTGGGACGGGGCTTTTCTGCCGCGTGTCAGCCTGACATGTGGACGTCCTTTGCTCTCAAACGCAGGCTACATCCGAGAGGGCTTCCTGGCTGTGCAGCACGCGGTGGACAAAGCCATCATGCAGTACCACGCCAACGCTTCCTCGGCCCAGCTGCTCGAGAAGGTCACCGTGATCGCCAAGAGGTTCCCGTACCCGCCTTTCATCTCCGACCCCTTCCTCGTCGCCATCCAGTACCAGCTGCCGCTGCTGCTGATGCTGAGCTTCACCTACACATCGCTCACCATCATCCGGGCGGTGGTGCAGGAGAAGGAGAGGAAGCTGAAGGTAAGGCTGCGTGGCCCTCAGCTCGTGTCCCTGAGGTCTCAGGGCCGGCCTGGCATGGCTGGGGTTTTAAACCCTCATAGGCGCCATGTCCATGCGGTGGCCTTGCCCTGCTCTGGACACCTGGCGCCGGCCTGGTCCAGGTCAAGGTATGCAGAAATGGCCCAGTGCACCCAAGTTTTGGAGACTTGGGGCAGCACAGAAAGCCGAAACGGTCTCCTTGGTGATTTTTGCATTGAAAAGATCGTATTTTGGATATAGCAACTTAAACACAGTTTCACCTTTTTTTTTTTTCTCTCTGGATACAGCTACCACAAAATTTTAAATGATTTATGTGGCTCGTGTTGTACTTCTGTTGGACAGTGCTGCTCTAGAGCTTAGGTCCAAGTGAGATAAAACTTTAAATAGATGCCCAAACAGAGTGAGCGCTGACGTTGCATATGGGCCGGAGACGAACGTAATGATAGGCCACTGGGTGTGAAGTAGTGGGAACCGAGGCGCTCATCAAGTGTGGCTGTAGAGTAGTGTCACCTGCTCACTCGAGGACGAATGGTGCCCCTCGGAAACTCGCACCAGGGGCGTGCCATTGCCCAAACTTTATTTGGATTTCCTCCTTTGGCAGCATCTGTAACGCCAGTGAAATGACCAGAACCTTCTCAGGGATGCCCCAAGTCCATGAGATTTTTGATAGTTTTTAGTTGCTCTAAATGATAGTCTGGGAAAACCAGTGAGGAGGTGTATTAGTTAGGGTTCTCTAGAGAAACAGAATCAGAGGAAACATTTGCAATTATAACGTTTATAAAAGAGTCTCACGTAACTGTGGGAACGTGGAGTCCAAAATCCTCAGGGCAGGCTGTGAAGCTGACGACTCCGATGGAGGGTCTGGATGAACTCCACAGGAGAGGCTCGCCGGCCGAAGCAGGAAGAGAGCCTGTCTCTTCTGAATCCTCCTTAAAAGGCTTCCAGTGATTAGATTGAGCATCACTCATTGCAGAACACCCTCCCCTTAGCTAATTACAAATGGAATCAGTTGTGGATGCAGCTAATGTGATCATGATGTAATTCTATGAAATGTCCTCATCTCAACAGACAGACCAGCACTTGCCCAACCAGACAAACAGGTTCCACCACTTAGCCAAGTTGGCACATGAACCTGACCATGACAGGAGGGTACTGTCTTCTGGGCAGCCTTAAATAAGTTTAATGAAATGACTTAACAGAGTATTTAGCAGTGGGCTGTGAAATGGTTCACGAAAAGTGTGTGCACAAACATCTATAGTTACGCAGGTAAAGCAAATACTGCGAAATGCCGAGTAGTGGTCAGATTTCGGTGGTGGCACACAGGTGATCAAGCTACAGACATGTCAGCTTTTTTTCTGGAGGCATAAAATTGTTCATAATAAGTTGGAAAAGAAGCAGCCTAGTGTAGCCCCTGGCATGTGGGAAACACTAAGTCCTGGTTCCCTTCCCCCCAAACCTGGGGCATCTGGTGGAACGTTCCAGAGTGGCAGACATGTGCTCCTTCTGCGCCATCCATTACAGAAGCCACACATGGCTACTGAGCACTTGAAATTTGGTTCGTGTTACTGAGGAACTGCGTTTTTAATTTTGTTCAGTTTCAATTAGTTTAAATTGAAATAGCCCTCCATAGCCTTTGGCCACTGTATAGGGCAGTGCAGCTCCAGGCTCTGCGGGACTCCGTGGCCAGTTTCGGTCAGCTGCAGGCTGGGTGTCCTCACCTCCTGAGTGCTTGACCAGGCCAAGCCATGGAGGCAGGTGTGGTCAGAAGCCACCCTGCGTGAGGGGTGGGCTACACCGTGTCCCTGACTCGCCAGCGGCCTTCCTGTGGGTAGGGGCGCTCCTACCCCCACCCGCAGGACTGTTTCAGAAGAGTGGAAGGTGAGAGACACAAGGGGACCACGAAGAGTGTTTGGGTGACACTTCACGATGTCCAAAGCATTTGACGACCACAGTTTCGTTTGGCCCAGGGAAGCCGAGAGAGAGCAGTTAGGGACCCGCGGGGACTTCCTGCCGTGGCCCCAGCTCCAGCTGTCCAGCAGCCAGAGAAGACCCAGTTGCCTCGGGCATAAATGGGCACCTGAGAAGGACTGTGAAGAGAATGCGTTGGTCATTTACTGTACATTGTGGACCCATTTCAGCCCTGACCTGAAAAAGGGGGGCCCAGCAGCTGCTGAGTCACCGGGACCCGTGCAGGGGGCAGAGCACTAAGTCCCAGGGGGAGAGTGAGGGGGGGGAGCACGTGGGACACGGTGGAGGAAGGGGCAGCTGGTTCTGACTGGGGGTTGGGGAAGGATTCCCAGGCAGGGAAGAGTGCCCACAGAGGTGGGTGACCAGGGTGAGGGCCCGACGAGGGTGAGGCGGCCACAACGTGAAGAGCTGCCCAGCCAAAGCATGGCGACTGCGGGGCTCAGGGCCCGCCTTGCTCTGGGCCCGGCTGTGCTGTTGGCCACCCCTCTTAGCAGGCGCCACCCCCACCCAGGTGTGCCCGTGGCCCCATGTACTGCCACGCCCATGTGCCCTGTGAAGGCACTGGAGGGAGGCCCGGCCTGGTGGGTGGGGGGTGGCGCCTGCTGATCTACCTGCCTGTCCCCCCAGGAGTACATGCGCATGATGGGGCTGAGCAGCTGGCTGCACTGGGTGGCCTGGCTCCTCCTCTTCTTCCTGCTCCTGCTCGTCGCTGTCTCCGCCATGACCCTGCTCCTCTGTGTCAAGGCGAGTGTGGCTGGGCCCGGAGGGGGTGTGCGCAGTGGGTGCAGGAACACACTGGGGTGCAGACTTTTAGGGAAGAGCGTCTCCAGTTGAGACTCCAGGGAGAGCTCTCCGCTTTGGGTAGACGCAGTCGTGCTTCATCCTTATGGAAGTGCAGACTCGGCTCCCATCCCAATCAGCTGGCCCCTGGACGGGGCTCAGCAGGTCACTTCCCACGCTTGTGTCCACCTCCCGTGCCGTGCAGGTGAAGAAGGACGTGGCAGTGCTCTCCAGCAGCGACCCCTCGCTGGTGCTGGTCTTCCTAGTGTGCTTTGCTGTCTCCTCCATCTCCTTCAGCTTCATGGTCAGCACCTTTTTCAGTCAAGGTGAGTCCGTGGCTCCCCTGGAACAGGCAGGGATGGTCTAAGTCTGGGAGAACCGGCAGCTTCCTTTTGGGTATGTGGGGGCGAAGGAGTCAAAGGACATCTAAGCAGGAATAACCTAAAGACAGAATTACCAGAAAGAAGGAGGCGGGAAGGACCAGGGGTGGACATAAAGGGCACACAGGTGAAAGGTGAAGCTCTTAACACAGGAAAGACCGTGGAGGGAGAGGCATGGAGGGAACGGAGTTAAGGCCAGTGACAGAGCCTCCTAGAACTCCCACAGGAAGGAGCTGAGAAAGAGGAACAAGAGGGACAGCATGTCTTGTCAGACAGGGAGGAGAGGAGTCAGGGTAAGTAAGGGTGAAGGAGAATCTGAACAAGGTGGGCATGTGGGCAGCTGTGTTAAATACTGGAGAAGAGCAGACAGTAAGAGGACAGCTGTAAGCTAGGACACGTGAGGTCTAGAGGTCTGCCTCTCGGTCTGCTCTGTACAACTTGTTAGAACCTATCTTCTGTTCAGCTGTATTAGTGCAAGACCTTTTTTACATAGCATTTAAATTCTTATACATTCATGGTGTTCTTTCTGGATCTTACTTAGCTTTCTCTTCTGCTAGTGCAGGGAAGGTGTGACTAAGATCATCTCGAAGGATTGTTTGCCTTTTTTTGGTTTTGCACCAGTCTGGGTCATCAGTGTACAAAGTTTATAAAAATCCAGTAGATTATAGAGTTAATCCTTTAAAAACTATAAAAAATAAATAAAACGAAATGGAATTAGAATACTTATCCAGCTTACAGAGAACAGATGATGCCTTATCTTTGAAGTAATGTGAAGAAAATGTCATGGACAAATGTCTTTATGTGGAAGGCTAAAACTTCATACAGTGTAAAGATGAAAAGAAAAGTAATGAAGGAGAAATAGTTGCATTAGATTTGAGAATTTCATATCCAAAATATTGGAGAATCGGTAATAATGCCTGTGACCCTATCTCCAATAAATACACGGTCAGCAGGGATAGCCATGAACAGAATTATTTCAAGGAGCATGACAGTAGTTATAAGATGCCACCAGTGAACTAGGAAAAGCACATGCAAATTCAAAACTCCACAACAATGGTTATAACCATTGAAGTAAAATCTCAATAGATAAGATGCATCCTAGAATAGACATAGCCAAAGAGAGAATTAAGGAATTAGAAGATGATTCTGAAGAACTCATATAGTACTTAAGGTAAGGAGATTTTTTTTTTAAGTATGAAAAATAAGGGGCATGAAGGATGAACTGAGAGGGTCTAATTGGAATTTGAGAAGAGAATGATGGAAATAATGGAAAGCAAAACAGTATGAAATGCTAACTGAAATATTGTAGAACCAAAAAAAAAAAAAAGATAGGAACCTTGAATAATTCTTTTAATGAGGATTGATGAGGGGTAAGTTCATTTTTACTTTGTACGTATGAAGGCATCTTTGTTTTGCCTTCACTCCTGAATAATAGTTTAGCTCATGTAAGACCTCCATGGAGTTTCCCTTTGCATCTGACAATATTATTTTACTTCCACCTACTAGGAAGTCACCCTAACTGTCCAGGTGTGATTTTCCTATACTGCACTTGCTAGATGTTTAAATCTGAGGACTTTCCTGGATGGAAATCCTGGCAGAGCAGGCTGGACATGTCTTGTGTGGAGTCCCGGCATGTGGGAGATAGAAAGCCATGGTGGGTGCTGTCTCCCAGGGTGGGTGCCCACAGTGAAGAAGAGGGGCTACGGGCGAGACACGAGTCCGTCCAGCACTGGGGGTCATATCTCTGTGCTGATGGCTGATGGCAGGGCGGAGTTCGGGCTCCCTTCAGAACACACTGGCACACATGTCCTTCGCACAGCTCCGTCTTGCTGGTGCACGTGTCCTCAGCATCGCCCACTCTCTCTCTGGCACACACGTCCTTGGCACAGTCTGCTCTCTCTCGCTGGTTCACGTGCCCTTAACACAACCTGCTCTCTCTCTCTCTCTCTGCGCAGCTAACATGGCGGCAGCTGTAGGGGGCTTCCTCTACTTCTTCACGTACATTCCATACTTCTTCGTTGCCCCCCGCTACAATTGGATGACTCTGAGCCAGAAGCTCTTCTCCTGCCTCCTCTCTAATGTCGCCATGGCCATGGGTGCCCAGCTCATAGGGAAATTTGAAGCGAAAGGTGAGTATCTTCTTTTTCACACACCGCTCTGGCTGATTCAATAACACACAAAGGCAGTCTGACGGGAAGTCGTTAGCCTCCAACTCGGAATGAGCAGGCACGTCGGAACACCAAGCGGATGGGCTTATTCAGCAGACAGGTACTACATGTGCGCTGGGTGCAGCCGCCGTCCCTGGCAGACAGGTCAGAGGAGCAGTGGGCAGGGCCCCGGCACCAAGGACAGGGGACAGCCAGCCCGGCAGCATCGGCCACCACACCACCCAGAGTAGCTCCAGCTCTGGGCTCTCATTTGGGCTCTGCTGGAAAGCAGTGGGCCCTGAGGACACCCCTGGATGGCTTCTGTGTCTGCCAGGTGATGGCTGTCCCTGCATGACGCTTATGTCTCCCCCACTCTCACGATGCTCAGAAAGACCTCACCAGGTTTGGAGTACTTTGCTCCTAGTAAACTGTGCGGCCGAGTGAGTACCTCCCCCTCCTCCTGCCCCCCCCCAACACACACACACACAAACACCTGCAGTGAGGGAGCCCAGGGATACCCTGAACACCATGGGGCTGGCCTGGAACCCGCAAGTGGAGAACGGAAAGCTGGGGTAGGGGAAGGGGCCTGAGAGAGAGACCAGTGATAAACTAGGAAGTTTTTTTCTTGATTTTCATGAAATTTCCTGATTTTTAAAATACCATGAGATCAAAATCTCAGGGCCATTTGGCCTGTGGGCTCCCATTTTGTGATCCCTGTCATGACATTCGTTTAAATATTTGTAAATATTTTATTGAGAAATCTTCACACACATACAGTCCATACGTGGTACACAGTGGCTCACAATATCATCCATAGTTGTGTATATATCACCATGATCATTTTTAGAACATTTGCATCTCTCCAGAAAAAGAAATAAAAAGGAAAAACTCATGCAGTCCATACCCCTTGCCCCTCCCTCTCACTGACCACTAGTATTGCAGTCTACCCTATGTTTTTCCCTTTAGCCCCCTGTTATTTATTTTCATCCTTTTTTTGACACTCATATTTTACCCAGTCCTGTTAGAGCCTTGGTGTTGCAGGGACGTGGGAGCGTCCAGCCGGACTGCTTCCCTGCAGGACTCCTCCACAGGCAGGGCGCTCACCTTGGAAGGGGAGGTCCCAGTGGCTCTCCCGTGGGCAGGCCCGCCCTGGCTGGCCCTCACTGGGTGGCCTGAGCCGAGCCCTAAGGCATCTGGTGGCTTTGGGGTGAGAGGAGGCCCCACGCAGAATCAGAGCCCCAGCATTGAAGTCCCCGAGGGGCACTCAGGAAGGGGCTCGGGCTGCAGCTGCCCTGCGTCTCTCTTTCTGGAACCGCGCACACTGTTCCAGCCCTGCTAGCAAGGGACGGCAGCGCCATCTGCCTGCGAGCATTTCAGGACCAGGCCAGCCTCACCCAGCAGACGGTCTCTTTTTTAGGCTGGGTGTCCCCTTCCTTCCTGCCAGGCACCTCATGGCAGCTTCCCAAGCTGTGGGCCTATGAAAGGAGGTAGGCGAGAGGCTGCAGGGGTGTTCGCTGTCGCTCCGTTTTTAATCGCAGCGTTTCTCTGCAGTTAGCAGTGTCTTCTGACACGTCAGCTTTGAGATGCATGTGTTTCCAGACTCGGTAGTGTGGGCTTTGTCACTGAGCTGCCCCTTTCAGGGCTCAAATGCTCTATTCCAGGCCATTTCAAAGAGGACTCTAACCATGCTTCATCTTAAATTTACTCCTCTCTTTTAAAGTTCTACGGTGAATTTCCTTAAAACAAACAAATCTCTGGTCCTCTACCTGTGTATATTCACCCAGGCTGGGGAGCAGCCACCTCCACGTGGGGCCACTGGGTGACCAGAGGCCGGGCCAGCCATGCAGAGTTCCCAAGCGGTTCGGGCTGTGACACTGGCAAGCCAGAGAGATGAAATAACTGAAATAGTTCTGTTTTTAGAAAAGTCTTCTCTTAAATGCACTTTGATCCAGTATTGGTTGTTCCCCAAATCCTGTGTGTATGTGTATTATGTACGTGTGTGTGCGTGTGTGCGTGTGTATTTGTGTGCCATAAATAAAACCTAGGCTCACCTGGTCAGTTCACGAGCTTCTGCTGGTTCTGTTCCTTCCTGACTTGATCCACATTTGCTGCTGTCATGCGCTGGCTTCTAGTGGCCACAGCACACGGGTGCTGGCCGGGCTGGGTGGGGGCAGCGGCAGCCCAGGCCCCCCCCGCCACGCGCACCGCCCAGCCCTGGTTCAGTCCCGCCATCCGGCCTGTCTTCCAGGCACAGGCATCCAATGGCACAATCTCCTGAGTCCAGTTAACGTGGACGATGACTTCTCCTTCGGGCAAGTGCTGGGCATGCTGCTGCTGGACTCCGTGCTCTACGGCCTGGTGACCTGGTACGTGGAGGCCGTCTTTCCAGGGCAGTTTGGCATGCCCCAGCCCTGGTACTTTTTCATCACGGTGAGTTGCGGTGCCCCTGCTCTTCCAGGCGGCCAACCCCAGTGAGGGTGGGGTGCTAGCCCAGCACTTGCTCCCCGGGACCCCCAGTCCTGATAGTTGCCTCCTGGGGCTGGGACAGGACCTCTGCACTCAGCCCGGACAGTGCTGTGTCCTAAAGCAACGGAGACTCATTCCAGGGCCTGAAATGAGGGGCTTCCACTGGCCCGTCAGCCCTCAGACCAACCCATGCCAGTCCCTGCTGCCTGGCTCAGACCTCAGCCCACCCTTGGCCTCCTGAAAGCCCTGGTCCCACTGCGTTCTTCCTGGCAGTTAGCACGCTTGACTCCCTTTCCTTTCTCATTTAAAAAAAAAAAAAAACCTTAGTGGGTTTCCTGTCCACAAAAGAGTACCTGCTTCCTATAAAAACGATAGCATTGCTAGAACACGCGGCACGATCCCACCACCCAGAGACGATGCCACCAACGCTGTGGGGTGCGTGCCCCGTCCTGTGCACCCATAGGAGTGTGGGTGTGCATATTAGGCTTTTCCGTTTTCACAGGAGTGGATTCATGCTGTGAGAATGTTCATCACTGGCTTTTTTTTATTCACCTAACGATAATCTTAGCTATCTTAGAGATGTGTGTTTATAGGTGTTTTTAGATTTTTGTACATATATATTTCTTGTTCTATTTATTTATAAATCTCTTTACATATATGCCATTTTATAAATGACCTCATTTTTTAATGACTGCCCCACATTCCATCATACGTATGTACCACCATGTATTTAACTAATTCTTTACTGATGCTGAGTTAGGTGTTACCTCTTTGTTCATTCTTCGGTGCAACAAATATTTTTCAAGTATCCAATCATGTATTTCATCACACCTAAGATGGCACTGATTGTTAGCTGTGTCCTTATTTTATTGATTGATCGCTATGAAAGAAAAATATTGAGCATTGAACTGTGGCATTCCATCCGTGGCATAGTTAAGCAACTATGGCAAAATTGCATAAAATGTGAAAATTATGTCTCTTAAAAGCAGTGAATGTGCCATGTGCCAGGCACCCGTGCAGGCTCTGGACACAGCCTAGCAGTCCTGCTGAGAGCTACCCAGGTCCACCCCCTCACCCCTCACTGGCGTCCTCCCCCCCACCGTGGCCCCGCCTGTGAGGATGTGCCGTGTGCCTGTGCCTCGGCATGCTCACCAGGCTGCCCCGGGGCGGGCAGTGAGGGCCTCCTCCCTGTCACCCTGCCCCCCACCCTGGACCCATCCCACCTGTGGCAGGAGAGAGGCCTCGAGGCAGAGGGTGACCTGCCACCCTAACTCCCGTGCTTGTCGCAAGCCCATGTGTGGCTTGTTCAGGGAAATCAGCGTCAGTCGGGTGGTGGAGACGCAGCCTCCTTTGCTGTTTGGCACCGTGTCACTCCATCCTGGGACGCAGTCACCTCTTGGTATTAAAATTCATGGTTTATAGGCTCCTCTCCCCTGGGGTCGTGTCCGAGCTGGCGTTCACTGTGGGCCTGGGAGTTCCTGTCATGCCCCTTTGCGGCGTGGGCCTTAGGCATCAAGCCCTCCACCCCGCAGGGGACCACAGCGCTCCTGGCCGTGGCTCCCGGCAGGTCTCCTCAGGGCCCAGCTCCGGGAGTCCAGCCCCCACCCTGCTGACCAGCCCCTGTCCTGCTGCGGGCCTTCAGTGCATCGCCAGGGGCCGCGGGATAATCTCGATAAGGTGCCTGGATGTGACCCGCCCATTGACAGTCTGATTTCCGTCCTAGCCCTCGTACTGGCGTGGGCACCCGAGGGCAGCTCTGGGGAAGGAGGAAGACGACGACCCTGAGAAGGCTCTCCGGACGGAGTTCTTCGAGGCTGAGCCGGATGGCCTTGGGGCTGGGATCCGGATCAAGCATCTGTCCAAGGTGCCACCTCCCTGGGGTCAGGAGCTCAGGGCAGGGCTGGTCGGCGGGGCGGGGCAGGCGGTGCCCTGGGGGCCACAGGCAGTGCAGGGGGTCCCTTGCTCTCCGGCAGGTGTTCAGAGTCGGGACCAAGGGGAAGGCGGCTGTCAGGGACCTGAACCTGAACCTGTTCGAGGGGCAGATCACGGTGCTGCTGGGCCACAACGGCGCAGGGAAGACCACCACCCTGTCCATGCTCACGGGTGAGTCGGGGGTGCCTGCCACACACCCACAGGCCCCCGCCAAGAGGGCCAGGCAGCAAAGCCGTCCCTAAGGCCCATGGGAGCAGTCCCCGCCATGTTTATTTTGTTGACCAAGACCAAGAAAAGAACCATCTCCTCTAGAAAGTCTTCCCTGCCACGTCACACCCAGCTCTGGTATTGCTTTTAACCCAGCGTGGTTTGGTTTTCTGATGCCCCACAGTCACTGCGGGTCACCCGCGTGTGCCAGTGTGCACTCACCTGTGTCTTGTCTCTCACGAGTGCATGTCCCAGTCGCGGGCACTTGCCCCTCCCCTTCTCTCTGGTGGGTCCAGGCCATGGCCCCCACGCAGCCCCCAGCCGGGAGTCACTGGCAGCCCCACTCTCTGGCAGGGTCCTTGGCCAAAATGCAGCTGAGTGTGTGGGTCAGGTGTGGGGCCCACGCGGGGCTTCCCTGCTGGACATGAGCTCCTGGGCCTCTGCTTGGTCCTAGGTCTCTTCCCCCCGACCAGTGGACGGGCCTACATTGGTGGGTATGAAATTTCACAAGACATGGTTCAAATCCGCAAGAGCCTGGGCCTGTGCCCCCAGCACGACATCTTGTTTGACAACCTGACGGTAGCGGAGCACCTTTATTTCTACGCCCAGGTGAGTTGGGACGGGGGCAGGGATCTGTAGGGGGAGGTTCTGCTGACACGAGGCAGCCAGCGAGCTGCCACCTCCAGCAGACCGAGGTCTGCTCCAGAAATGCTGGACTGCGGGAGGTGGGAGGGCCGTGAATCCAGGCTGAGCAACGCAGCACCATGGACAGCCCTGTCCGGGCCAAGGGGCCGGCCTCCGTCAGAAAGCCCCCTCCTGATCTCTCTGGTTCTCCTGCTGTTCCAGCTGAAAGGACTGCCCCACCAGAAGTGCCCTGAAGAGGTCCGGCACATGCTGCACGTCCTCAGCCTGGAGGACAAGCAGCACTGCAGGAGCAGGTTCCTGAGTGGGGGCATGAGGCGCAAGCTGTCCATCGGCATTGCCCTCATAGCAGGCTCCAAGGTAGGGGCAGCAGGACCTCCCCCGCCCCGCCCAGCCCCCTCAGCCCTGGATGCCGCAAGTTGGAAGTCTGGTGCAGGCAGCCCTGTGGTGTCCTCCTGGGACATGCGGCAGCTGGGAAGCCCCCTGACCCGAGCAGCCAGGCTGGGTGGGGGCGCGACTCTGCCACGCCTCCCGAGGCCTCTCCGTCATCCTCAGGTGTTGATGCTGGACGAGCCCACCTCTGGCATGGACGCTATCTCCAGGAGGGCCATCTGGGACCTTCTGCAGCAGCAGAAAGGTGACCGCACCATCCTGCTGACCACGCACTTCATGGACGAGGCTGACCTGCTGGGGGACCGCATCGCCATCATGGCCAAGGGCGAGCTGCAGTGCTGCGGGTCCTCGCTGTTCCTCAAGAAGAAATACGGTGAGCAGGGCGGGGGGCTGCCCTAATGGTGCACTCACGTCAGCAGAGCAGCCACTGTGGGGAGAGGGGGCCGTGAAGGCATGCGACGGGCGGCACAGCGGGGTGCTGGTGAAGGGGCCTGCGCCCAGGAGCAGGGCTGTCCGTCACAGCCCCCGCGGCAGCCCCGGCGCGACCTCACACGACCTCACGCGACCTCACGCAGTCCCCACGCGGTCCTGGCGTTTCAGGGGCAGGCTACCACCTGGCCCTGGTGAAGGAGCCGCACTGTGACCCCGAGGCTGTGGCGCGGCTCGTCCACCTGCACGTGCCCAACGCTGCCCTGGAGAGCTGCGCGGGCGCAGAGCTGTCCTTCGTGCTCCCCAAAGAGAGCACGCACAGGTAGGGCCCGCGGGCGGCCACCATGCCCGCAGGTGTGGGGGGCTGCTCCCCGGTGCCCACTGGGACCTCGTCGGGGGCTGCCCAGGCTCCAGCCACACCCACCACGGCTCGTGGCGGGTGGCCGTGGCCCCAGCGTGATCTGTGGACTCAGACGCCTCCTGGATATCGAGTTGGGCTCCTCACGCTCCCCTAGACAGAGCTGCCAGCGTGGGGAGGGAAAGCCCCTTCAGGAGCAGGGGGTGCACTCGTGATCCTGTTAGGGTCTGAATGCGAAACCTGGCTTTGGTAGCCGCATGCCCCTCGTTGGGTGCGCCAGGACTTATCTGATGTTTCCCCTCTAACTGCACACTCACGTCCTCCCAAGTGCCCTGATAAACATCCTCATATAAACCTCTCTGTCTAGCTCTCCGGTTACCCCCCTCAGGGTGGATAAAGTGGGATAAATATTGCCAAATTCCCTTCTAGAAAGGTAGGGCTGCTTTACTTTCCCATCAGCCACTAGGAGAATGCTTGTTTTACTCCAAGGTTGCCAGTTTGGAGTAAAAAAAAAACATTAGAAAAAGAAGAAAAAATCGTGTATCCCACAACGCAGGCACACAGCCGCTTGATTTGCGCCTGCATCTGGCCTTTCTTGTCCCCCCAGCGTGGCTCCCCCAGGTCTTGCCTGTGTGTGGCTTTCACTCATTTATCAGTTGGGCTATTTCATGTTTTAACGTTAGACGTTTTTGTCGCGACTCTTTCCAGTTGTTCCCTTTTAATTTTGTGGGACTTCCCTATGTTCCTATCTTCCTTTTAGTGTGTCTTATCTTTCCCCTTGTGATTTCTTCCTGTCCTGTATGCGTAGGAAGTGCCTTCCTACCCTGCTCCCACCTGGTCCTTTGCGGTTTGCTCTGCGACTCCATGTAGATAGGTGTTACTGGAATTTCTGACTGGCCAAAGCACACACAAAGCAGAGAAACAAACCAAACCAAACGAACCCAGCCTCCGTTTCTTTTTATAAAAGCATCACGAGGAGTTAGCCTTCCCTCACCCAGTGCAGAAAGAGATTTCTAGAAAGCCGCTGGGTCTTACCAGGCTGGGGTTCTGTTCCCCCAGGTTTGAGACTCTTTTTGCTCAACTGGAGAAGCAGCAGAAGGAGCTGGGTGTCGCCAGCTTCGGGGCCTCGGTCACCACCATGGAGGAAGTCTTCCTCAGGTGCGTCCAAGGCCGTGGGCATCGTGGGCGCGGGGGCACATCATGGCCAGGCCTCACCTTGATTGGGGGTGGGGTACAGGGTGGGAGCAGGCAGTGCAGCGGCCGGCACAACCCCTGAGTTCAAATCACGGCCCTGTTCTCCACACTCATGCAAGGTCAGCGTGGCTGCTGTGACCCAGTGCCCCGAGGGCAGCAGCACCCTGGCCCTGCGGCTCCCTGACAGCCAGAGCTGACCCGCAGGCCCGGGCTGGACGGTCGCGTCGGGCGCTCTCCCCAGGAGCTGGGTCATAACCAGCGCCGCTGTGTTGGCCAGGGTCGGGAAGCTGGTCGACACAAGCATGGACATCCAGGCCGTCCAGCTCCCGGCCCTGCAGTACCAGCACGAGAGGCGGGCCAGTGACTGGGCCGTGGACAGCCTGTGCGGCGTGATGGACCCGAGCAACGGCGTCGGCGCCCTGGTCGAGGAAGCAGGTGCCACAGCCAAGCTCAACACCGGGGTGAGTACTCCTGACGGGCACAGGTGGGTACAGGCGGGCAGGCCCCGGGGCCAGTGCGCCAGGAAGAGAGCAGGTCTCAGCACCAGAGCTGTTCCCATTTTACAGTTGGGAAACTGGGGCCAGGGCCAGCGCCGAGGAGCCAGCATGGGTTCAACCTCACCCCGACCTCCAGTGCCCTTTAGAGTGGGCATGAGTGTGGGAAGCATGGGGAGTTGCTGAGGAAAGCTGGCGGGGACGTTTGTCCATCCTGTGGGTCCTCCTACACGGCGGTGTCTCCAGGGAGCAGAAGGGGAGAGAGGCGGCCCCATGTGTCCACCGTGGGGTCGCAGCCAAGCTCCTAGTGCCTTTCAGCAGGCCACCTGCCTGCCCATTGCTGTCTGCCCTGCCCCCTGGCTGCTGCGAGCCCCAAGACCCCAGGTGCAGCTGCTGCCCCACCCCACTTCCCACTGCACCCCCCATGCGGCCCTGGTAGCCTTCCATCTGGCCACTCACTTGAGAGGGCACAGGCCGCGTGCCCACATCCTCCCAGCACACGCACACGGGGCAGCTGGCCAAGTGGCCAGACCGGGGCCCGTGCACTGACCTGCCCGTGTGCCGCAGCTCGCGCTCCACTGCCAGCAGTTCTGCGCCATGCTCGTGAAGAAGGCCACCTACAGCTGGCGGGAGTGGAAGATGGCAGCGGCGCAGGTCCTGGTCCCCTTGGCATGCATCACGCTGGCCCTCCTGGCGATCAACTACTCCTCTGAGACGTTGGACGACCCCATCCTGAAGCTGGTGCTGCGTGAATACGGCAGGACCGTGGTGCCCTTCTCGGTTCCTGGGGCCTCCCGGCTGCACCCACGCCTGTCAGAGTACGTGCGGGACCTGCTGCAGGCCGAGGGCCAGGAGCCTCGTGAGGTGCTGGGTAAGGGCGGCCCTGCTGGGGCCCGAGGCGCGCCAGAGCAGGCCTTCCCCACGGGCCCTGGGTGCTGGGGCCCGAGGCGCGCCAGAGCGGGCCTTCCCCACGGGCCCTGGGTGCTGGGGGCTGAGAGCACCCTGCTGTCCTCTGCCCTGGCACTGCCACCCCCAGTCATGGCCAAGTGTGCCCTGGGTAGAAGGCACCTCCGCTTGGGCAGAGAGCCCCCTGGGCCGGCGAGTGCCCTGGCAATACCAGGCAGACCCCACAAACACTTCTGGTCGCGGCCGTGCCTCTTGGGGGCTAAGCTGCATCTTGGTCATGGTGGGCGGTGATGGCGCTCCCGTTTTCCAGGATCGTTCCAAAACACGACGTAGAACGTCAGTCATGGTTCAGTCAACCTTCCCTTTGTTTGCCAGGCGGGTCAGTGCACCTAATGTAACCCAGCGCCGTCCTCCAGCCCCACGGGGTCTGCCGTCCCTGACAGTTCTGGCCTCACGCTTGGACCTTGTCCTGGGGTCCGAGCACATGTTAAGCTTTGCTTGAATGTCGCGGGCCTGAAGACCTTCTCATCCCGCTGCTCCCCTCCTGCTTCCTGACCAGAAGTTCAGCCCACTGAATGATTACAAAATCGAGGCAGGAATTGGGTTTTCCTCTAGGGAGAGGCTGCTTAGATCAGCCTAGAACATACAGGCACCGAAGTGAACCCGACTCTGAGGGCCGAGTCCCACGAGCCAGCGGGTGGGTCCGTGATGGCCCCAGGGCTCACCTGCACCCACCGTGGCAGGGCCTGACCAGGAGGAGCCTGGGCTCTCGGTGCACAGCGGCCCCGAGCACGCCCCTGGCCTGAGCACTGGAAGTCGGCACTGCCTGGTCTGGGCCGAGTGGGGCCCCTCCGTCCCCATCACCCCGCTGTGCGGTTGCTCACGGGTTTCTAAGGGAACCTCCTCCTCTTGCTTGAACAGTAGCAACAGCCACCTGTGTTTCTGGAGGGCCATGGGGTGCAGTGCTTGTGCTCACAGCCACCCCTGGGCCCTCTCCCTCACAGCTGTTCTGCAGCCAAGGTCACTCCCCCGTTTCGCAGGCGAGGCCCAAGCAGTTCTCAGCCACTGGGCCCAGCACACACGCCAGCGGGAGCGCCCTGCCGTGTGGGGCCACGCACAGCCCCTGACCACAGCATCCGTCCCCTGCACGGCGCACACCGCGGGCCTACAGAGGCGGGCGGGTTCCTGGGCCATCGGGGCGGGAACTCCCCACGGATGGAGGACATGGCTCGGGAATGTCAGAGTGCCCAGGCCCCCAGGGCCACCCCCGGCCACCGTGCCATGGCCCTCCACCTAGGTGCCGACGTGCGTTCACCGGGCGGTGCGGGCCATGCCTTGGGTGAGCCAGAGCCCATGGGTGGCTCTCCAGACCCGCGGAGGGCGCTGTGGACACGCTGCATCCACCGCTGTGACACACGTGTCCCTCCGAGTCCCGCGGTGGACGCCGGGCCGTGCCCACTGCTGACTCGGCCTTTGCCCCCCAGGTGACCTGGAGGAGTTCCTCATCTTCCGGGCCTCGGTGGAGGGCGGAGGCTTTAACGAGCGGTGCCTCGTGTCCATGTCCTTCAAGGACGCGGGGGAGCAGATGGTGGTCACCGCGCTGTTCAACAACCAGGCCTACCACTCCCCAGCCACCGCCCTGGCCCTGGCGGACAACCTCCTGTTCAGGCTGCTGTGCGGCCCCCAGGCCTCCATCGTGGTCTCCAACTTCCCGCAGCCCCGGAGCGCCCTGCAGGCCGCCAAGGACCAGTTCAGCGAGTGCGTACCCGCCCGCCCCGCCCGGGACCGGGCCGAGCGCCAGGGCTTCCGCGGAGTTGGGGGCACGCGGTCCCTGCAGAGATGGCCAGAGGGACCCACTGCCCGCCCTGACCCCCTCTCTTTTGGTGGCGGATCAGTTGAGACCCCCATCTGCACGTGGTGTGGTCCTCTCTGGGGTCCTGGTGGTCCCACCTTCTCTTCCCTGACCTCCCCCTGCGGCCTCCCCCCAGACCACTGTCTGCCGCAAGGGTCCCGGCTGTGCTGGCTGCTCAGGGCGAGGGGCGCGGAGACGGCAGGGTCAGCGACCTGGGTCCCCTGTCCCTGGGGCTGACCTCGTGGCAGGAAGCCCCTTCCAGGTGCCTCCTTATGTCTTGTCGCGCCTCACCTTGTATCAGCCGCAGAGCCCCCAGCTAAGAAGTCAGTGAGTTTGGGAACAGTCACGGCCCTCAGGTGGCAGGCACAGGACTTACCATTCCCTCTGCCTTCTGGCCGGGACTGGGGCCACCAGGGGCTCCTCCTATGCCCCCTCCTTGCCCCCGCCACGGTTCCTGCTTTCCTTCTTGCTTGGGAAGTGCAAGTGTGAAGGCAAGTGTGAAGGCAACGTGCATGGCAGGAGGCAGGCAGGAGGGACCCCAGGAAGAGCACGGTGTGGGGGGGCCCGGGAGGGCCCGCTGCCTAAGGGGGTGTGGTAAGCCGGGGAAGGCCCCCATTGCCACAAGAGATGGTGCAGGTCGGGGGATTCCCGAGGAAGAGTCTGCTGTCAGCTCGGTGGGCTCCGGGCTGGGGGGTCCGTGAGGAGTCCGGACTCCTATGGGACTGTGGTCATAAGTGCTTTTATTTTAACAGCCTTGTTGAGACATAACTCACATGCCGTGAAATTAACTCACTTAGCGGGTACAATTCAGTGGATTTTGGTTCATTAAGAATAACGCGGCCAGCACCTGGGCAGTCCCCACTCCTCTCCCTCTCCCCCAGCCCCGGCCTCCTGTGGATTTGCTTGTCCTGGACACTTCATATGGCTGGAATCTTACCATTTTGCGGTCTTTTGGCATCTGGCTTTTTTCACCTTAATGTTTTCTTGGTTCATCTGTGTTATGGCATGAATCATCCTTTTAATTTTTTAAGCCCCATTGAATGGGTGGGTCCGTGAAAGGCTGTTTATCCCTCTTCAGCTGATGGGCATGTGGGATGTTCCCATCTGGGCAGTCATTAACAACGCTGTCAGAAGCTCTCATGCTCACGTGTTTGCATACACTGGGGTTTCCTCTTCTCCTGGGCAAATACCTAGAAGTGCAGTTTCCAAGTCATGTGCAGTTCTGTGTGAACTTTCTGAGGAGCCACCAGCTGCTTTCCACAGCAGCTGCACCATTTTACGTTGTCATCACCAGTGCCTGAGGGCTCCAGTTTCCCCACAGCCTCATCAGCCTTATTTCCCGTTTTTTGTTTGTATTATTTCAGGCATCCTGGTGGCTGTGAAGTGGTTTTCTGTGGGTTTCCCTGATGGCTGATGATGTTGGGCATCTCCTCAGTGCTTTTAGACCATCTCTGTATCTTTGGAGAAGTTTCTGTTCAGTCTTTGCCCACTTTTCAGTTGGGTTGTTTGTCTTTTTGTTGAGTTGTAGAAGTTCTTTGTATATTCTGGGTGCAAGTCCCTTAAAAGACATACAATTTGGAAATACCACCTCCCATTTGGTGGGTTGTGTTTTCACTTTCTTGATAGTATCATTTGCAGCACAAAAGTTTTTAATGTTGATGAAGTTGAACTTACCTATTTTTCTAACTGTCACTTGTGCTCTTGGGGTCCTATCTTAAGAAACCACTGCCGAGCCTGAGGTCATGATGGTTTGCCCCTCTGTTTTCTTCTAAGAGTTTTGTAGTTTTAGCTCTTATGTTTAGGTCCATTTGTGTGCATGGCATAAGGTAGGAGTCCCAGCTCATACCGCTATTATCTGGTGCGTCCAGCACTGTTTATTGAAACGGGAGGTTTTTAAGCAACGGTATAATGCTGTGAGCGCTGCCCTGAAGGGAGGGCTGGCACTGAACCCGGAGTGTAGCTGCGTCTGAGAGGGCAGTGGTCAGCTCCGCAAGCTATCCTGGCCCGAGACAACAAGTCTGGCCTCGGGCAGAACCGAAAACGAGACAGGGAGGGCTTGCACACGGATGAGCGCCCCCATCCTGACCTGCCTTCTACCTCGCAGGGGCCGCAAGGGTTTCGACATCACCCTCAACCTGCTGTTCGCCATGGCATTCCTGGCCAGCACTTTTTCCATCCTGGCAGTCAGTGAGAGGGCTGCCCAGGCCAAACACGTCCAGTTTGTCAGCGGAGTCCACGTGGCGAATTTCTGGCTCTCCGCTCTGCTGTGGGACCTCCTCTCCTTCCTCATCCCCAGTCTGCTGCTGCTGGTGAGTGCTGGGGGGCTGGTTGGGGTTGGGGGAGTGCAGGTACCTGCCCACACCCAGGGGCTGGCCTGGGTGTCCTGTCCAGAAGCAGAGCTGCCAGACCTTCAGGGCTGGCAGCTGCAGCCCTGACTGCGGGAGGACGGCTGAAATGCCTGCGGCTCTGCCCACGACTGTGCCCTCATCTCCTCTGCAGGCCCTGATCCCTCACGCTCATGTCGAGCCACCTCCCGGCCACTGTCCGGTCTTCAGTCGGCAGGGCCTGGGCAGGTGCCCATGACAGCTGCCTGCCGCAGAGGGGGTTGGGGAAGCTGTTTGACCAGAGATCCCCGGGCTGGAAGCCGCCCCAGGATGGGGGCTGTGGGGCGCTCTCGTGCCAGGCACACGTGCGGCTCTGAGCCACCTGACCGTGCCCGCCTCTCCGCCGCAGGGGGTGTTCAGAGCCTTCGACGTGCACGCCTTCACGCGGGACGGCCACGAGGCCGACGCCCTGCTGCTGCTCATGCTGTACGGCTGGGCCATCGTACCCCTCACCTACCTCGCCAGCTTCCTCTTCCCAGGCGCCGCCACCGCCTACACCAGGCTGACCATCTTCAACCTTCTCTCGGGCATCGCCACCTTCCTCGTGGTCACAGTCATGCGCATCCCAGGTGGGCATACGGGCCCCCCCTGTCATCTGGTGCCCCAGCGCCCTGGATCCTCCATCACCCAGGGCCCCCTGTCACCAGGGATCCCTAGCACCCGGGCTCCTCCATTACCTGGGTCCCCCGTTACCCAGGACCCCCTCGTCACCCACAGAGCTGTTCTGCCCCTCTGCCCAGGGCAGCCCCACATAGCCGCCAGAGTGGGGTCACCCTGCTGCACGTCCCAGGCAGCTGGGCAGGGAGCTGTGCGGCAGCCAGGGGACCTGCCGTTCCCTGGTGTGGCTGCCCATGGGCCGGGCCCTCCAGAGCCGACGGGTCTTGTCCCTCATGGCAGCGGTGAAGTTGGAGGAACTCTCCAGAACCCTGGACCAGGTGTTCCTGGTACTGCCCAACCACTGCCTGGGCATGGCCGTCAGCAGCTTCTATGAGAACTATGAGACCCGGCGGTACTGCACATCCTCCGAGGTGGCCGCCCGCTACTGCAGGAAGCACAGTGAGTGTCCCGGGGCAGGGGCCTCTCCCCACCGGCCCTTCTCTCAACACTGCCACCCAGTGCCCCCTGACCCGGGCTGGGTCCTCCTGCCGTGCCCCTGTGCCCAGTGGATGCTCAGCCCATCCCTCATGGCCAGAGCCCTTGGGGTCTGGAGGAGGAGCCCCCTTCCACCCCTGCCACTGCCTCCTCCCTCCACCTGGGTCCCGGTGCACCCCGTCAGAAGGGACCCATTCCTCTCCGCCCACGAAAGCCCTTCTCTCCCGACAACTACCTCCTGTCACCCCTGCTCCCTCCAACACCCTCTGGGCACTCAAAGCCTTAGCATGCTCCCTGGGCCCTGGACAGGGCACCCCTCCCACCCCCCAGCCAGAACTGTCCAGCCAGCCCTAGGGCCCATGGCCCCCGCGGCCTCTCGTTCCAGCCCTGGCCTCCGGGACTGCCCAAGTCAGTGTCACCTCACTGTCGCCCCTTCCTCCCCCAGCCCACCCCCAGATGTCCAACTCTGCTTGGCCCTCTCACCCTGCCCAGTCCATCCCTCACACCATCCCCCAGAACACACACAAGAGGAACACACAGTTCTAGAGAAACAAACCTGAATGCACACACGCAAGCGTACACGCACACACATATGCAAACACGCATGTACACACACACATGCTGAAACCCCTCTCTTGGCCGCATGGCCCCGTGTCAGCCCTCTGTGTCCCAACCAGTCAGGCACATGTCTGTCTCGTCCCCTCCACCCACCCCATCCCCTGCGTGCTACCCTTTCAGCCACTCTGCCGTGCGTCAGTGTCCTGTGGGTGCTGGGCAGCTTCAAGCAGCAGCAGTATACCCACCCACAGTTGAGAAGGCTGAAGTCTGGCATCCTGGAGTGGGCAGGGCTGTCTGGCCTCTCCAGCTTGTGGTGGTGCCCGGCCATCTCCGGCGCCCTTGGCCTGTGCACGCGCCCTCCCGCCTCTGCCTCCATCTCCACGCAGGCCTCTCTGTCTCAGCCTCTCCCCGTGACCAGGGTCACAAAGCTCCCTTCTCTTCCTCCTACAAGGATTCTTGCCAAAGGATTTAGGGCAACACTAAATCCAGGCTGCCTTCACCTTGAGATCCCTAACCAATTACATCTGCAAAGACTCTGTCTCCTAATGAGGTTGTACTCACAGCTTCTTGGGCTAAGAGGGGGACACATCTCTTTGGGGTCCTTTTTCAATCCACCCCACACCCCTCTAGACCAGGGGCAGCCTTCCCCAGGCCTGGGCAGCAAGCAGCTCTGCTGTGGCCCTAGTGCCATGCCCTGGCACCCCTCAGGTTCTGAGAGACCTCTGGGGCCTCTGCACCTGTCCTGGCTGCTCTGCTGCTTTGTGGAAGCTGTGCTGTCCCTCCTTAACCCTTCCTAAGCTTCTATAACCTCTTCTGACCCTCTCTACCTCTTTCTAACCCTCTCTAAGCTCCCTGACCCTTTCTGGCCTTCTCTAACCATCTGTAATCCTCTGTGATGGGCGCATCTACTCTGTGTACCTCCTGTAGCCAGTACGGAGCCTGACACGACGGTGGGTTGGGGGCAACCAAGGAGAATGGAATTCAGTCTCCCCAGCAGACATTCAGGGCTCGCCCCCGGGAGAAGCCATCGCCCTGGCCCGGGAAGGTCATGCCTCGCCGTGCAGGTGCACAGCCCTGTGCTGTCTGCCGGGGAGCCCCTGGGCGGGGGATGTGCTGCGCAGGACCTCGGCAGGGTGGCAGCCGGGGAGAGGGGAGGTTTCAGGAAGGGCTGTGGGGGTGACGCACTGTCCCCTCTGCTCCGCGCAGACATCGAGTACCAGGAGAATTTCTACGCCTGGCAAGCCCCGGGCGTTGGCAGGTTTGCGACCTCCATGGCCGTCTCAGGGTTCGTGCACCTCACCCTGCTCTTTCTTGTCGAGTCCAACCTCCTGCGGAGACTGAGGGCCGCGCTCTGTGCCTTCCGGAGGCGGCGGGTGCTGGTAAGTGTCCTGGCAGCTTGGGGGCCCAGTCCAGGGTCAACACAAGGAAGCTGGAGATGGGGCCGCCCCCACTGCCCCCAGCAGTTCCTCGTGACCCCTACCCCCACCTCTGTGTGCATCAGCTGCCCGTCACAGTCAGGGTCCCGTCACGGTCAGTGTCCCATCACGGTCAGTGTCCCGTCACGGTCAGTGTCCCATCACGGTCAGTGTCCCGTCACGGTCAGGGTCCCATCACGGTCAG
>PVIY010033932.1:15852-27709 GCA_004026745.1 Myrmecophaga tridactyla | reverse complement strand
GCCACAAGTGAGAGTGGAACGCGGGAAGCTGGGTGGGGCACACAGTGCTGTTGGCATGGCTGGAGGCCCGGGTCTGTGTGTGGGGTGAGGGCACGAGGTATGTACCCCAAGCTCCCCTGCGGTTTGCTGCTGCTTCCGGGCATGTCAACCCCTCCAGGGGGTCTGGATGCCTGGGCTGGCCAGGCTGGGGCCCCCCAGAGAGGACATGTGTGCCAGGGCATGAGCCTGGAGAGTGGCCTGTGGCCCGTAGGGGTGTGGGTGTGCCTCCGGGAGAAGAGGGCTTGTCCTGGCATCCCAGTCATGGTGGCAGGGTGGGGTCAGGCGGGGCCACCGTGGGATTGCTGACGTCTGGAATGGGTCATGCTGTAAAGCTGCAAAACTGGCAGCAGCGTTACAGAATCTGAGTAATGTTTAGCTTTTATCTTTATAACTGTGTCCCATGCATTTTGAGCCAAATTCGATAGTAAACAGAAAACCGCATCTCAGTGCGTCACAGGCGTCCTTGTGAGCTGTCCCCTTTTCCTTGACAGCTGCAGCGCTGGTACAGCATGGACTCGGAGGGCATGACAGGGCCTCTTCTCAGAGCAGGATGGTGCCGCCCCTGCCACCCGCTCCTGTGACTTGGCGGAGGCCCCCACAAGGGGCAGAGTGGGGGAACCTGCCTTCTCCCCATTGTGTAGGCAGGGCTGTGTGTGCCGTCCTAAGCAGGCCCCCCCAGCTGTGGCCCAGGCAGGGAGCATGACGGGCCCAGCGAGCTGCCTCCCAGCTTGCAGGCCACCGCCCTACAGGCTCGCGGCAGCTGCCTAGCATTGCTCGTGGTTGTCACATCTCGTCCACCCGCTTTTACACCTCTAGAACCAGCTTTACCTTGAACAAGTAAAGAGGTATTTAAGCACGTTACGATAGCTTTACAAGCATCAGAAACGCGCGACTTCATGCCAGGCCCTGGATACTCTAGGGTGACCCGAGACCACTGTTGGGTCTGGTTGTATTTTTGGAGCCCTGGGGTGTCACTGGGGGGCAGGCTGCTGGGCGGAGCGGCCGTATCTCCAGGCACACATCCGTGACGAGCCTGTGTCACAGCAGCCGTCCTGAGCGCAGCAGTGGAGCACCACTGGCCATGCACTTGCCTGCTGAGGTGCCTGGCCCTAGGAAAGCTCTCCACTGGCACCTGGGAGGGCGGGCCCGAGCGTTTGGCATTTATGGGGGGTGGAGAGAGGAAAGGTCAAGGAGGAGAAAGCAGTTCACTTGCAATCACATCTGCAAAGGACAGGTGCCATGACATCTCGATGCCCCTCTTCTGGCATTCGATTCATGGGCACATGTGCAGACATTCCAGCTTCTGTCCACAGGCCTGCCCTGTCGTGGTCGTGACTCTGCCACACCACACTACGTCACGCCATCTTACGTAGAGCCGCCAAGGCACCCCAGGTTCGCTGGACACCAGCCCTGCCCCTTCACACCCTGCATCCCCCGGCCTCCTTCCCGCCCACTGTGGCTCCTCCTGTCGGGCCCCTCAGTTCCTGGGCTGGCCCAGTGCTCAGGGGGCCTGTCCCAGTGGTCCCACAGCACCCTCAGGCCTGCAGCCTCAGTCAGGTCTCCTTCCTCTTGACTCAGTTTCCCCATAATGGGGAGCTGGATTTGGTGCCCCCGGGGGGCCCCTTTTAGGGCAGTCTTGGCTGCAAGGTGGTAGTCCTGAGTGGGGGACCCTGCCTGATCCCCACAGTGGAGGTGGGTGGGGTGGGCAGGGGGCTGGCCTCGGTGCCATTCCCCCCACCCCCCACAGGGGTGGCCAAGTCAGGCTGGCAAGGGTCATTCCAAACCACAGCCCCCTGGAGACTTAGGCTTACTTTATTTTATTTCCCAAAAAATGATTTTCTGGGCAGGAAGGGGGCTGCAGGCAGAGTTAGAAATAGCTGAGCCTTGTTTCCAGTCGAGCAGGTTCTGCAGATGTGCACTCGGGTAATTGCGGGTTTGCGCCCAGCCCACGTAGCCGCTCGAGGGGAGCGGGCGCCTGGCCCGGCCTGGCCTTTTGTTGTCTGCGTGGGTGTAGCGGGCGCCTGCCCTGGGGCTGCCGGGTGGGAAGCAAAGAAATCTCAGCTCCAGCTCCTCCCGGCGGGGGCTGGCTGCCTGCCCACCGCTCTCCCCCTGCCCACTCTCCAGCGCTTTCTTGGCAAGCTTCCGCCCGTCCCGTGGCCTGGAGGGGACCTGTTGAGCTGAGCAGGTGGCTGGGGTTTCAAAGCTCTGCACGTCGACGGGCGCTTGTCTAGCGCCCACCTCTCTTCCGTGTGCTCTCCTGTAGGACTCAGGGACTCTTCCTCCCTCCCCCAGCTCCCCTTCCCTTCCCCTCCCAAGGCCCGAGAACTCGGTACAGTTGTAAGAGTGAGAAGCTGGAGAACTCAGCTGAAGCCGCGCTGCAGATGTCATCCGAGTGAGGCTTAGGAACGTGGGGCCAGCGCTGCCTGCCCCTGCCCAGCCCCTTCCCCCAGGGCTGAAGCAGACACCAAGGCTTAGAGCTTGGCTAGCCGCTGGCCGCTGTGTGGTCTCGGAGCCCCAGTTCCCAAGCTGTAAAATGGGCATGGGGAACACCCACTGTGGGGTCACTGTGGGGGGTGATGCGCCAGCCTGTGCACATGCAAGTGCCCGGGGCCCACCCGCTCCTCGGCGCCAGGGGCCTGCAGACGCCATGGCCAGGGGGCTGCCCACAGTAAGGCCTGATCCCAGACCCTAGATCTCCATTTCTCCCAGTTTTTATGTGTCACAGTGTCATTGTCCTGACTATTAAATTACTAGACTTAATTTTTTACAGTGCTTTTAGGTTTGTTTATGTAAAAACAGCACAGAAGGCAAAGAGCTCTGCACCCCATCTACCCCCCACCAGGCCCCTGTTCCCATGCTGTTTTGGGGATCTGTGGGTGCGTCGTCCTCAGCTGCAGTCTGTGCCCCGCGCCAGGGCCCCCTCGGGACCCACAGTTCTGTGGCTTGACACTCGCGTCACGTCCCGTCTCCCGGTCATGGAGCCCCGGAGAGTTCCGCTCCCTAAATGTCCCGGTGCCACCTGCCATTCCTCCGTCCCCCAGCCTGGAACCCGCGGGCCTCGCCCGTCTCCGGCTTTGCCTTTTCCTCAGCGTCATCCGGTTGGCGTCACACAGCGTGTCGTCTTTTCGGACTGGCATCCTGCACTTACCAGGAGCGTTTACAGCACCTCCGGTCTTTTTGGGGCTTGAGAGCTCATTCTTTTTTATCGCTAGATAATGTAAAGGGCACGTTGGTTGCTTCCATTTGGGGGGGCGGGGCTTATGAATAAAGCTGCGGTAAACAGCGTCTCAGACTTTAACCATTTAGAAGCGAGAGCTCATTCTGGCTCATTGGCTGTGGGCCGACCTGCGCAGGAGCCATGGTGGACCAGCCCCAGCGGCCTGCAGCGGCTCGAGGCTGCGTGGCCCTTTGCCCCCGTCCCCGGGTGATGTGGTAATGAACTGAGCCTTCTCCCAGGGCCTGCGGCTGCGGCCCCTGCCATTCCCCACCCGCCATTCCTTCCAGCCCCAGGGCTCTGGAGCAGAGCTTCAGGGCAGAGGTCCCGGGTTAAGGCCCTTCTCGGTCTCCCCATCCCCAGCGTCTGAGGTGGGTGGGCGGAAGGACTCAGGCACCCCCTCTTGCACCCCTGCCCCGTGGCGCTGGGCGGCCTGGTCCTGGGCTAACGGAGCCCAGGGATAGATGCCTCTCCCGGGGGGCAATCGGTGCTTTCCTTGCGGCGCCCTGACATCAGACGGCATGTGGCCCACGTGGCTTACACGGGCCCACAGGGGTGTCGACCCACTTCCCAGCCCTGGGCAGGTGGCCTCATCATGGCACATGGAGGACACTATGGGCACGTGGTGCTCAGCATAGGCAGATGGCACTTCGTGTAGGTGTGTGGCATTAGTATGGGCACATGGTGCCTGGCATGGGCACATGGCATCAGTGTGGGCATACAGGATCAGTATGGGCACTTGGCACCCAGCGTGGGCAGATGGCACTCAGTGTGGGCACATGGCACTTGGCACGCGGGCACATGGCATCCAGCGTGGGCAGATGGCATCAGTGTGGGCACATGGCACTTGGCGCGCAGGCATATGGTGCCCAGCATAGGCAGATGGCACTCAATATGGGCACTTGGTGCCCAGCGTGGGTAGATGGCACTCAGTATGGACACTTGGCACGTGGGCACATGGCACTCAGCATGGGTAGATCGCATTAGTGTGGGCACATGGCTCTCAGCGTGGGAACATGGCACTCCACGTGGGCAGATGGCTTCTGCATGGGCACATGGTGGCACCAAGCCTTCGAGGCGTCAGAGCATGCGTGGACTGCGTGGACGGGGTGCCCGTGGGTCTGGGGACTGCAGGTGAATCTCTCAGCTGGGGAGGCACCAGTGGGCATTGAACAGAACGGGGGGCGACCCCGAGGAGGGCCCAGGCCTTGCTCAGCCCCGCCCTGCCCCACCACTTCCTAAGTCTAGGGGAGCAGGGGAGGGGGAAACGGGGGGCAGTGGCCGCCTTGACGCAGTGTGGAGGCCAGAGAGCCCCTCAGTGTGTGCAGAGGGGACGCTGGGAAAGCAATGTGAGGGTTCTCGCCGCTACAGTGGCCATGTGGAGGGCCAGGCCCTTCCTTGCCCAGGTGGCCGCAGATGCCCCAGCTGCCCTGCACACACAAGGCCCTCACCAGGGCGCACGTGGCAGGACCGTGGGAGAGGAACATGCCTTTGTGTCGGGCGTCGCCTGCCGGGTGGGATTCGGGGAGTGGGCCTGGGTCTCCTCGGCCCAGGCGGTGCAGCCACAGGGCGCCCCGGCCCCAGGCACCCCGAGCAGGCCCTTGCAGCGGGAGGAGGAGGCCTGCTGAGCCCACGGGGGATGTGCGAAGCCAGCGTCCCAGGGCCAGGGCTTGTTCCGCCACCTGCGAGGCGAGGGCTGGTTGTGGGCAAGCTCCTTAGAGGTCAGGGCCTCCTGCAGCCCCCACCTGCCCGCCATGCCCAGCCACTCCCAGCTGCTCCCAGCCACATCCCTGGTGGGCAGGTTCGCAGGCATGGCAGTTGGCCCTGCTCACCCTTGCGCCATTCTCACCGAGCTCTTCCCAGCTGTGTTCCCTCCCGGGGCTCGGCTGACCCGGCCCCTCTGGCCAAGGTTTTCCTTGCAGCTCAGGGCACACCAGCGCTGGCTGATTCCCACGGGATTTGACTCCTGACTGAGTGCCTTGTCTTTGTGGCTGCGGGGGAGACGTGGCCGCCGTGGCTGCCTGCCCCTTCCAGGCATGCTGCCCGCATGGCCCCTCCCCGAGGTCCTCTGATGGTGGTGGGGGGTCCCGACTCTGGGCTCTAGGGAAGGCGCAGCTGCTCACAGCTGCAGGTCCCCTCAGCCATCCTGTGGACGGTGGTTCCTGCCCTGTTCCAGGGCCTGCGCTGCCCACCGGGGACCCTCAGGCCCCCTGGTCTAGCAGGGACACAGGCAGGCCAGACTGCTGGAACCAGCACTGCCCTCAAGCCACGGACAGTATGTCCGGCCCCTCACTCCACGTCTCGTCTCCAGGTCGTGCCTGCTACAGCATGGGTGCTGACCCCCCTTTCTGAGGTTGAGGGCCCCACCTGGGGGACTGCAGTGTGTTGTCATCCTCATGCCCAAGGGCCCTGGGAGAGGCGGCTGGGCCTCTTCGTCCCCACCTTCAACCGAAGTGGAGCTGCCAGGCATGGTGGGTCCTCTTTAACCTCTGGGGGACTGGCCAGGCTGTTTGCAGAGCAGCCGTGCCCGAGGGCACCATCTCCTCCCGCTGCCCAGCACTTGCCATCCTGCGTTCCCTTACTGGTCACCCTCCTCCTAGGCTGGGGTGGGCTCATTTGCATTTCCCTAATGGCTGACAACGGGGAACGTCTTTTCAGGTGTTTACTAGCCATATGTCTACCTTCTTTGGAGAAATGTCTGCTCACTGTTCACCCATTTGTTGCTAGATTGCTATCTTTGTGTTGTTGAGTTGCAAGAGTTCTTCACACATTCTGGACGCTCATCAGAAGCAGGATTGGCAGGACTGGTCCCATTCGGTGGATTCTTCTTATCATTGGTTCATTGTTTTGTCTGTTTATTCATTCCGGAAGCATCTCTCTTGCCCTGTATGTGCCCTGCGCTGCACCTTCCAGGAGCCCATGGACCGGGCGAGCAGGCAGGTGTGTGTGCTCGTACGCACTCAACCCCCCCCACACACCAACTGGGCTCCGTGTGAAGACGCTGAGAAGCGCGTTCTGCCTGGTCCCTGCTCTCAAGTCCATTCCATTCCAGAAACAGACTGTGGGCAGGACAGCAAATGCAGCAGTGGGATGCCCGCTGCGAGCCCGGGGAGGAAGCTGTGCCCAGCAGCTGGGCCACCCAGCCCAGACTCGGGGCTGCTGGCCACCTGGCCAGTTTCCGCACGGGTCTGCCTGAGCCCTGATGACGCTCCCCGAAGCCAGCATGTTCCCATGCCACGTTTCTGACCCAGCTCGGTTGCTACGCCTTGGCACCTCCTCTCACTGTGGGCCGCGCTGTGCCCAGGGCAGCTTTGGTAGAGCTGGGGCAGTTCCTGTGAAGGAGTCGCAGTGGTTGTGCATTTCAGAAGCAAAACCCCACTTCCTGCAAGTGGCTGCGATGCACCCACCGCCAGTGGCTGGTGGAGCTGGAAAGCATGCCGGCCTGTCCTTTGCCGCCCGCCAGGCTCTGCACTTGGGAATAGACCGCTGCGCCTGGCTGCCCCCCACCAGCTCCCTGGGCCGGGCGGGCCTCTGCCAAGTTCTCCTGTTGAGGCCGACAGCTCCAGGTGCTCCGGCCAGGTGCGGGGGAGTGGCCCGGGGCCTGGGTCCCAGGGCTGAGGGAAGCTGCGGGGGCTCCGGCTCTACACAGCCGCACCTGGTCTGTCATCCGTCCAGGATAAGCCAGGACCCAGGGGATGCGGAATGCCCAGGGCATGCCTGGGCCTCCGATCAGACCCTGGGCGAGCAACCAGCCCAGACCGCGGGGGCTGGCAGAGGGGAAAGGCTCCCGGGTAACCCCAGGGCCACAGCCAGTCCTTCAGTTAGTAACAGCACTTGGATAACCCTCTCCTCCGGAGGAGGTTAGGAAGGCAGCTCACTGTCTCGCGAAATGGTAAGTAAACCCAAAGAATGGGCATTTCCCTGCCTCCCTGCGCAGGGTGTGTCTGTGTAGTTGAGTATGAGAAGTGTCTCTGTAAAGGAGATTCCAGCTAATGAATGCACAGTGGTTGATGATGGAATAGGAGCATCAGCTCCCACCCCTCGTGCTGCTGGAGGTGGAGGTGACTGTCGTGACCGCTGGGCTTGCCGGGCGGCCACCAGCCCTCTCGCGCCTCCAGGTGGAAGTGCAGGCGCAGTGGGACAGACTCTGGCTTCTGCGTCCAATGCCCCGTTCACGGGAGGTTCGTGCCGACTCCCGGGGAGACAATGGGCAAACCCGAGTGGGAAGTGCGGATGGTGGGCAGAGCTGTCAGTGACGAGGGACCGGGGCCGTGCGCGCTGGCAGCAGCGGTGGCTGTACATGCACCCTGGCTCAGGTGAACTGTTCTTCAGTTAGAAGGCGATTCTGGACATCTCAGCATTGATGGTGCTATTAAGGAATTAGCACTTGCTTTTAAAGTGTGACAACATATTGGGGTCTTTTGAGTCTTTATCTCTCAGAGCCACGAGTGCGACGTTTGCAGAGGCAGCTGTGACATTGGGGTTGAAGTGGGGCCGGGAGGGGCTGTGGGAGGGGCGCAAGGAAGCCGGCCTGCGTCTCCGTGGGGCACGGCTGGGACTGGGCAGCACCTCAGTTGGGCTCTCTGTGTTCACGTATATATGCTTCCTCCTAATGAAAAGTTCACATTAGAGAGTAGAAGGTTTTTAAAGAGCTGTGTACCGCAGAGCACCCTGCCTCGAGGGGCCGTCCCATCATGGGGCTCAAAGGGGCTCGAGTTTGTTGTGGGCTCCACGCACCTGGCACTTGGCAAGCGCTGGGAATGGTGGCTTTCACGGGTCACGGAGCAAGGGGCAAAGGGCAAGGGTCAAGAAACACGCCTGCACTGTGCGGTCACACTCTTTAGGTTCACAGCCATGTGGGCACGTGTTCCTGTGGCAGTGCCGGGGCAGAGGGCATGGTTCGGCCGGGGGCACGGGTGAGGGCACCATGTCGGGGCGAGAGCCTGCCAGCCCCCGAAGCAGCCCCCTGTTGGTGCCCAGCTCCTGCCAGGCTTCAGCCCTTTCAGGATGGTTGGATGGCTGCCTAGCAGCGGGCTCCATCCCCAGCCTCGTGGGCACGAGACCAGACCAGGCCTGGGGCTGGAGCAGCCTCGTCCTGCAGTGGCAGCCCTGCCCGCCGGCCCCACGCAGCAAGGCCGAGGGAGGCCCTCACGCTTCCGGCCTGGCGCTCAGGGAGCTGCGGGTGCTAATTGGCTGTGACCCGTTACAGATGCGCCCTAAGTAGAGTACACATGGTGGACCGGGACATGACTACCTTTGTCTCGTCAAGTTTATCCGGGTTTTTCAAGCCCCCGCGACAGTGAAGGATGGGGTGCATTTGCAGCCACATGGAAGCGAGGCCTGGAGCCGAGCAGAGTCCTCAATGGCCCCAGCCCAGTGGGCCACGTCCAGGCGCCCTGTCCTGAACTGGGAATGTCCCAAGACTTCCGGATCCTAGGACGTGGCTCCTGCCCTGCCGTCCCAGGAGGTGAATTGGCTGGAATTGCTCAAAAGTCGGGGTGAGGTGAGCAGTGTAGGAGCTGCAGGAGGGGCTGCTAGAGGAGTGGGCGGGAGGGGTGGGCCTGTCCTGGCCAGGGGAGCCCTTCCACGTCCTCTCGCACCCGCAGCCGGCGTGGGGGGGGGCATCTCCTCCGGGGCCCGGCATCTCCACTGTCACGCTCATTTGTCCTGGGGCTCGCAGGTCACAGTCCTCAAGGGGTCCAGGGGCCAGCGGTGTGTGTCCCTTTGGGCTTGGGGAGCTGTAGGCTCACGTCCCTTGTGCCTGTGACCAGGCCGGCAGGTGGCAAAGGCGTTGGCGTGCGGGCTCCTGTTGCAGCCGCCCGAGACTGCACGACAAGCCCTGACTCCCGTCCGTGCTAAAGGGCCTGCGGGTGTCTTAGGCCACCTGTGCCCGCACGGCCGCCACCCTCCCACGGCTGCTCCTGAGAGCACCAGCCCCAGTGGAGCCTGGTGTGCGGCCCGCAGCAGGTGCTTCCCGGTCGTACTTTCTGGTGTCCCCAGAGGAGCGGCGAGGGCGGCGGGCCCAGGGTTCTCCCCAGGGAGAGGGAGGAGCCCCACCCAGCTGCGGACGCAGGCGGCCATGGCCTCCAGGTCCCCGGGCGAGACTGCTTTGCTTGCGTCTCTGCGGGAGGACCGAGTAGAGTCAGACCATGCCAGACAGCCTCCCCCAGCCACAGGCGCACGCCGGCCATCTGCATTTGAGCAGAAGCAGTGGGCAGGAAGGGCAGGAGGCTGGGGCGGGAGGTCGAGGGCCGGTCCTGGGGCGCCTGGAGATGGCAGGAGCGGCAGCTTTGTGGCGTGCATTTCCCTGCTAGCAGCCTGTCTTTGGATTTGCAAATGCTGAGTCTCCCAGGCAGCCAGTCCTGATTAACTGTGCAAACCTAATTAGTTCTCATCAAAGTCTGTGCAAGGCCTCCCCAGGGAGCATGGCGAGCAGCGAGCAGCCACCCAGCGCCTCCGCTGGGGCGAGGATGCCAGCGTTGAGTGCCTCCGGCCTTGGCTTTCAGCTCCTCGTCGCACGGCTCCCTCTGATGCGCCGACAGCCTGGGTCCTGGGGCACAGCCATCCCAGCTCCAGGGCCGGACCTCTCCCTGCCCCATCTGCACCCCGTGGAGAGGGTCAGGGTCTGGTGGGGTGTGCCCAGGCCCTGCACACTGCCCGTGGGCTGTCGTGTCCGCAGAACCCTGAGAGCTGGCCAGCCCTGCAGCCGAGGGAGCAGTGCCAGGAGGAAGCCGTCCCCTCCATAGGACGAAGCCTTCGCCGTCGAGGGGCCTCCCCCAGCCAGGTCATGACAAGAGAGGACGTGTGTGGGCCCAGCAGCCATGCCGGAGAGGGCCCCGGACCCCCGCCACGACCCCCACAGCTCTCCACACAGCACCCCCCACTGTGGCCGTCAGGGTGAGGAGGCCACAGGAAGTGCTGCCCCATCCAGGCCACCCTTCTCGCCCAGCGCTTCCAGAGACTCATGTGCATTGGAAAACACAGGGTCCTGGCAGCGTGTTCTGGGTTCCTTTCTCTGATCCCTTTTCCCATACTAGTCCTAAGTTGCTGAAGAGATTTCTGGAGTCTGTCTCACAGTGGTGGCACCCATGCCCCCAACCCTTGGCACTCTGAGTTGCCCACAGCCCCTGGTCACCCCGCAGGAGAAGCCGGGCCGTTTGGATGGCTCCCCCGGAGAAGGCCCAGCTGCCCACCTCGGCGTCCACCCCCATCACAGTGACTGTGATGGCCGCTGGCTCATGTGTGAACCCAAGTCCCTGAGGTGGAGACGCCGAGAGGCTGCTGGTAGGGGTTCCCCTGTGGGGTCCCGGTGTCCATGGCCTGCCTGGGAGCCCTCTCCTGGCTGCACAGAATGCCCAGCTCTCAGGACCTAAGTGCAGCAACACACACACACACACACACACAGCAGGACCTAAGTGCAGCAACACACACACACACACACACAGCCCGGGGGTGGGCTTGGGACCACTGACTCATAGCCAGGCCCCATAGCAGCCCTGGGAACTTGGCCCCGCAGCCTCGGGCTTGGAGAAGCTGACTCAGGGCCACTGGCTGTTGGAACCAAGCTGAGAGCCACTGGTGCTGGATTCTCGCCTTTGCCCAACGTCTGGGATCCTGGTGAGCTCCTCCTAGGTTCACGGAGGGCTGCCAGGGATCCGGCTGCAGAAGTGGCCCTGTGGCTTCTTGGCATCCTCGCTCAGGGCCGGTCCACGTGGTCGTCAGGACACAGGACTTGCCCTCCTCAGCTTGCCACCATATGACCGCCTTGGTACATTCACAAGGTGCTGCAGCCGTGGCCGCCACCTAGTCCCAGAGCACGTGAGCCCTAAGAGGCTGTGCCCAGGAGCAGTCACCCCCGGCCGGGGCCCCACCCTGACCAGCCACTCAAGAGCCTCCATGGCTGTGGGCTTGCTCTGGACCGCCCCACGGTTGGGGCCACCATCCACTCTGCCGTGCTGGAGCCGCGCTCCTTACACCTGGGTCCATTCACCTACTGGACACGTGGTCATACAGGTTGACTCTGCTTTTCGGCCTTTATGAATAGGGCTGCCAGGAACAAGTGTGTACAGGTGTTGCGGTGGGCGTGTTTCGTATTTCTCAGACTTATTCCTGAAGGTGAAACTATGGACCAGTGTTGGGGCTGTAGGTGTGGCTCACAGTTTTGTGGAGCATTGGATATGGCTCGCAGGTGTGTCTGTAGGTGTGGCTCACACCGGTGTCTGTAGGTATAAGTGGGGGCAGGTCCCTGGCAACCTCAGGGTTTGGGTGTCAGGTTGAGCTGGGGAGAGGCTGCCCAGCCCAGGGCAGGTGGGCATTCTCTCGCTAAAAGCGCAGAGTGGGCAGGAAGCCTTGGTGAGCTCGCCCAGCCCATCGGGGGCTTCTAGGCACCGGGACCCTTCCCCTGTTTTCTGAGAATGGTGCGCCTACCCGCTTCCTGAGGCTGCAGTGGGGACCCAGTGCACCTGCCCTGGGCACCTCCTGGTCTCCGGCAGACAACGTGGTACTCAGGGCGGGTGGTGCCTGTGCTGGCAGAAGCCAGAGTCCAGGCAGAGACTGCTGGTGAGCTGGGTCATGGGGGGGCTGCACCAGGTGGCCTTTCAGCTG
>PVIY010033932.1:0-15752 GCA_004026745.1 Myrmecophaga tridactyla | reverse complement strand
GCCGGCCCCAACGCCTCCCCGCCTCAGCAGTGCTGACGACGTCCCAGGGCACCGCCGGCTGGGGCTGTGGGTGCCGCATGGATGATACACACAAGGTCCTGTGTATGGCGCCGCCACTATAGCTGTGGGAGGCTGACTTGAGGCAACAAGAGAAATACAGCTCATGGGGTCGGGCAGGGTGTGGGGAGACCTGACAGCTGGAGCTGGGACCAGGCCAGCCAGGAGAGACCGCAGGGAGGGCCTTGGAGGGGCAGCTGTGGGGTATTGGAGCCCGTGGAGGGCACAGAGCCTATGGTGGGCATGGAGCCTATGGGGGGCACGGAGCCCATGGATCCTGCTGGTCTCGGGTCTGTTTGCACCTAGGAATCTGAAAGCCACAGAGCCAGAGTGGGGTGGGGCGGTCTGTAGACTGAGGAGCCCCCAGAACTCCTGTCCCAGCCCCGTCCCCCCCGTGGTGGGCATACAGGGTGGCTCAGGGAGCAGGAACAGGGTGTCAGGGCCGCCCCTTCCGCCTGTGGTCAGTCCCAGGGAGCTGCTCCAGGGAGCCCTGTTGACTGCTGCCCCCCAGCCTCCCTGCTGCTGAGACCCCAGTGGGGGCAGGGGCGGAAGCCACAGGCTTTTGGGTGCTGACCCTTCACGCCCCTGCTTGAGCTGTCAGGGTCCTGGGGCTCCTCTGCCCCTCACAGCCCCCAGTGGGTCCCCAGGGAGGCCTGTTTCCTCCGCCTTCTACTGTGCGTGTCTGCTCTTATGGCAGGGGACATGGGCTCCCCTGCCCTTCGGGGGGGGGGGAGCTCGGGCCATCCTCCAAGCTTCTGCACCCCCTCTTCCCAACCAGGGGCCTCGGGCTTGGTGCCCCCCCCCACCAAGACCCAGATAGGGCCGGCGCCCCAGCCTGTGTCATGCCTGGCTAGTTGTGTGACTGTTCCCTGTTCACAGAGGCCGCGCGTGTTTTCACTTCTCAGCAGTGACGCGTAGCTTCCTTCTAAAATCAGCTTATTTTGAGTTAATGAAAACGGTTGATTGAGAGCTAAGGAGCCACTCAGGCGCCAGCCATGTGGGAGAGATGCCGGGCAGCTCGTGAGCTCTTAGCCCAGCCTCCAAGTGCCTCTTGTCAGGCTATAGCAGCTTCAGGTTGGCTGAGACTGCGCCGCTGGTGAGGGGCCAGGGCTGGTGCCAAGCCTGCCTCTGCGGACACAGGGCCCTGGATGGGCGAAAGAGGCCCAAGCACAGGGTGAGCTTGGGCTCCTCTTGGGCAGGAGCTGTCACCTGGGGCCGACTTTGCTGCAGGGACATTCCACTTTGGCGTCTGGGTCAGGTTCCCCGAGGTGGTGCAGGTGGGGAGCTGCCCCCACGGTGCACACAGGAAGCGCCAAGTCCCAGGGCTGGGAGTCTGCCCTCCCCCTGCGCACCAGGGAGCCAAGGCTGCAACTGGAGCAGTGCGGAAAACCCGCTGTCCTTCTTCAGAGGCTTTGCAGTTTGTCCACTCAGCCCTGTGCCAGCCCTGTTTCAGCCAGGAGAGTGGAGCTCAAAGTGGGGGGAGGGTGCTCTCTGGGGCCCTCGCTGGGGTGGGCGAGGCCCTATGGAGCGCCAGGAGACCATGCCACACTGGCCTCTCCAGCGCCGCCCCTCCCTCTGCGGGTCACGATTTAGCAGGCGAAGCAGCCGGGCCAGCACTGGCTGGCAGGGAGCTGCCTGGAGGCCCCGGAGCCAGCCGAGCAGGACTGGGGGCCAGTCCTGGGGTCCAGGGCTGGGGGGCTGGGGGCATGGCCAGGAAACTTTCCAGAAAGTGTCCACAGGGCCCAGGGCAGGAGCTGCCGTGCACCTGGACAACGGGCAGCATCCACTGTCGCGTTGTCCCTTTTCCCGCAGTGTGCAAGTATGGACTTTGGTGTCAGGGGAGGCTCGGGGCTGTCCCAGCCAACCCAGTTCGTGCCTGCACCAGAGCCTGAGGGCCCTGAGGGGTGGTAGTGGGAGTCCAGCCACCCCTGCCCTTGAGCCCTCAGCCTCTAGCCCCAGCTCTCCCTGCCACCGTTGCTCAAGCTGTCCCCAGGACACGCCAGACCCAGCCTGCCTCAGGGCCTTTGCACCTCTAGGTGACCTGCTGGCTGCCCTCCTGGGCTCTGCTTCTGCCGAATCCGCCGGGCCCAACCCTCCCCTCAGCCAGGGCTCTGCCTGGTGCCGCTCAGTAGACGCCTCGCACAACTGCCGCTGGAGCGGTGCTGGGACTCCCGCGAGTCCCCACACGTCTGCCGCCTCTGGTACGTGGGGGCTCCACTAGAGCCTCCACCATGCCCGGCCCCACCTGCGTCCTGAGCACCAGAGCAGCGCCTGGGACATAAGGGAAAGGATGGGGAGCGGGGGAAGGGAGGGGGGAGGAGGGGAGAGGGAGGGGAAAGGGTGAGGGTGAGGGCCTGATTCCTTCCATCCGAAGCACCAGGTGGCCCCGTGGAGGGAGCAGAGGCTGGCAAGGGGCTGCAGGGCTCACTGCAGAGGCGTGCAGTGGGGAAGTAGGGAACACGTCGGGCGGGGACACTGAGGTGTCAGGGCTGCCAGCTTCTCTGGGGACGGGCCCTTCTTGGCCGACCCTGCACTTCTGTCCCCGCGCACCCCCAATGCTAGCCTGGATCCTGGGCACACTCAGGCTCCGAGCCGGTGGAGGGGGGCACATGGCTTTCTGGCTCCCAGCTGCATCAGGACAGGGCCTCTTGTGGCCCCACCTGTGGCCCCTCCTGCCCATGTGGTCCCTGGCTGAGACCCTCCCCCGCACTCCCCTCCCTTGGCCTCCTGCTCCGCGCCCACAGCCCCACTAGCAGCACCCGTGCAGAAGACTCACTTCCGATCCCTGGCTGTGGGGCTCGTCCTTGCGGGCAGTTCAGGACTTGCGGCTGGAAAGACTTGTGGTCCCCAGGGAAGTGGGGAGGCTGGGGCACCGTTCCTAGGCCTGCCTGGTACAGAGGTCCCTCTCAAATGGGGTCCTGGGAAGGAGCCTCCCTGAGGGCAGCGCTGGGGGGCTGCTCCCACCTTGGTCCCCTTCCGGTCTCACTGGCATCAGTGTGTGGCCCATCCAGAAACGCGTCCCGGGATGCAGCCAGCCACTCGTCACTGCCTCCCACTGTGCAGCTGAGGAACCAGGGCCCAGCAAGGATGGGGCCTGGGTGCTGCCCGGCCTCCAGGACGGCTCTGGGCGCTGTGAGGTCTACCATCACCACAGCCCTAACGAGGCCCCGAGCACCACCACCCCCACTGCCTGGGGCACGTCCTCCAGGCACTACAGCCATGACAGCCTCTTACCAGAGCCATGATGCTCACCCACAGCCCTGGCCCTGCACCTCGTGGGCGTGCTGGCCAGCCGGGCGGACAGCCTCCACCACCAGCACACCCCGCAGCGGGCACTGGGCAGCAGCTGGCCGGCCAGCACACTTCTCATGGGGGTGCCTCAGGGTGGCAGGCAGGAAGAGCATGTCGCAGGGCTATGCAGTGTGGGGGTAAGTGTACAGACATATGCAGAGGCACACCATGGAAGTGAGCGTGCAGGAATGAATGTGCAGACACACAGAGGCACACCATGGAGGTGAGTGTACAGGAGTACGCTTACAGTCAAGTACAGGAATCAGTGTGCAGACATGCACAGAGGCATATCGTAGGGGTGAGTTTGCAGGATTGCATGTACAGACAAGTGCAGGAATAAGCATGCAGACACACGCAGAGGTGTACCATGGGGGTGAAGATGCAAGAGTGAGCATGCAGACACATGCAGGGATGAGTGTGCAGGCACACAGGCAGACCATGGAGGTGAGCATGCAGATGCACAGAGGTGTACCATGGGGGTGAGCGTGCAACAGTGAGCATGCAGATAAGTGCAGGGGTGAGTGTGCAGACACACACAGAGGTGCACCATGGGGATGAGCGTGCAGACATGTGCCAAGGCCCACCACGGGGTGAGCGTGTAGACACACAGAGAGGCACACCATGGGGTGAGCGTGCAGATGCGAGGAGTTGCGCCATCAGTGTGGGCTCCTGGATGATGGAACCCATCAGGGTGACCACCGCTGTCCGTGAGACCTAAGGGCCCATCATCAAGCCTAAATGGCATCATCAAACTCGTTCTGGAAGCCCCTTCCCCACACCTGGGCCCCCTGTGGTCAGCACTGGACAGCACCCAAGGCCATCACTTCATCAGGGTCACAGGTCTCCTGAACTGTGAGGGACATGGCTCTTGGGGTCAGAAGGGGGAGGCCCTGGGGTCCGGAGGAGGCCCTGGACCCTGAGGGACCCACTGTGGTCTCTGGGAGCACTGGCAGCAGGAGCATTGCCCCTGGCCCTATGGCTCTGCTCTGCAGGGTGGCGCGTGGGGAGTGGGTGCTGCCGTCAGATGCTCAGGGAGAGAAGGCCCGCCCCTTCCGCCCCTCCAGTGAAGGGGTGCGTTGGGCAGTCTAGAGCAAGAGTGTGGGGCAGGGTGCCTAGTGGGTGGTGAGGGATGCCTGGGGCGGGGGCACTGGCGCAGCTCCGTGCTAAAGGCCGTCCAGGTTTCCAGGGTTCCCTTGGTGGCTTCACGCGGAGACGGTGTCTGCTGCGTGTACCTTGAAAACCCAGGCCGGAGTGGCCAGCTCCCCTCACGCCTTTCGTGGGTACACCATGCCCACCTGCGCAGGCCCCCGTGTGCCCTGTGCCGGACCCCTGCTTGGGGCTTCACCCCCCGCGGCCCCCATCTCCCGTCAGCACCCCGAGTTGCCTCTTGCCCTCTCTGGCTGCCCAGGACAGCCCCGGAAGTACCACAGCCTGTGTGGGCACAAGTCACCTGCCGGGGCCCCTCCCGGCTGTCTTGGGGACAGCACTTCGGCGAGCGCCCTGGACACAGAGTGGGCAGCTGCTCCTAGAGCCTGGACCTGGAGTAGAAGAGACAGGGAAGGTGGGCGTCCCCGCAGGTGGCGTGTCTGAAGGGAGAGTCGGCCCGGGCTTCTGGTAGGGCCCCCTGCGCCCCACCTGGGAGCACACTGTGGTCTGGACAGAGGCACACGGCCTGGGGCCCGGGGTCAGAGGGACCTAACACCCTCTGCCCGAGGGCCGGCTGTGTCCCGCGTTGTGGACACCCACTGCCCTCCACAGCGGCCTGGCTGCCTGCGGCCAACTCTGACTTTTAAAAGTCCTTCTGGAAACATCCAGCCGCAGCACCTCCGACGCTTGTGTTTGAATGAGACGTACTCATGGAGAGGCGCAGGCTGCAGGTAGACAGAATGTAAAACACCTCGTCAGTTCCTTCGCCCCGTGAGCAGGCCACGGGTGCAGCGTCTGGCTCAGAGCCGGTCTGCACACCTGCCCTCCTCCGCCGTCCAGCCTGTGCCCCGTGCCCTCTTTCCCAGCGCAGCTGCCAGGTCAGTTGCTGTGCTGGCTGCACGCCCGGCCCGGGCTCTAGGGCACAGGCCAAGGCTGCCAGTGCTCCAGGGCGCTCAGACCCCGCCGGGACGTGGTCAGCACGCTGGACGGTCAGGCCCAGCCCCCGGGCTCTCAGCGATGTGGAGTCTGAGGCGAGGCCCCCGCAGCCCCCAACCCTTTGCTTCCCTGCATAGACCTCCTGCTTGTCCCCACACCGGCAGGCGTGTCAGTGCGCCTGGGTAGGCCCCTGGGGATTGTCTGTGCTGGACTCTGCTAGGGAGGCCACAGGGCACAGCTGGCAGATGCTGGGCACGTGGCCCACCGAACCTCAGGTCCTCATCCTCTAAGGGGACATCACATCCTGCGTCCTTCGGCAACCAGCCTTGCTGGGCACCTGCATAGGCCGCTACCTGGGCCAGCCTTGGACGGTGGGAGGGGGCCGCAGAGGCTTCACTTGGTCCCTCAGCCATTTTTGTGGCACCATGCCTGGTGGCTGGGCCTAACAGAAGGGGGTTGCCACCTGGGGAGACAGGAGGAGAGAAAGGGGGCCCCGGGCCATGGAGTGTCCCTGGTTGTGAGCCGTCTGGTGTGGGCAGAACAGGTAGGTGGTGGCTGGGGCGGGGTTCAGAGGGGCCTGGGACACACCATCAGGTTTGGGGGTGACCAGGACCAAAGGGCTCGTGGCTCCCCCAGCTGACTCTGTCCTCACTGCTCCACCCTCTGGCTCAAAGCAGACCCCCCACTGTGCCCATGGGCCCCTCCCTCAGCCCAGGAGCCAGCCTGCCTCCCCACCTGGCATCTTAGTTTGGTCCTGGCCTGCAGGTGGGCACCCCAGTTTCACCCTAACCCCGTCCTCCCCACCTCGAGATGTGCAGAAACCCCGACTCTGCTGGGATGCAGCAGCCTATCTGGCCGTGGCTGGGGGCAGCAGTGACTCCAGCGCCGGGGGCTCGTAGAGGGGTGTGGGCCTGGGTCGAGACCAGATAGCCGGCAGCCCCGGCTCCAGCTCACGCTCGCCTTTGCATGCCCCGCCTCTCCTCCGGGAGGCTCTGAGGAGGGACGCTGTCCAGCCTGTGCCCTGCACTGGGTGTGGCAGCAGAGATGGCAGGACACTCCGTCAGGCCAGGTGGACCACAGCTGCGCCAGGCCTGCTCCACGCTGGCTGCTGTGTCCAGCTGTGGCCGCCCCAACAGCACACGTCCAGGCACATCCAGCAAAGCAGAAGGAACCAGACCCTGAAAGAAAGCCCCAGCGTGGGTCCTCCTGAGAGGGCCTGCCTCGGCCTCAGCATGTCCTGGGCACAGAAGGGGCAGAGGGCCACGTCAGGGCCAGGGCTTCAGCGCAGCGCAGGGACGCTCTAGGAGGAGCAGCTCAGGATGCATCTCACCATCGCCGTGGGAAGGTGGGAACGGCCGTCGGGAAGGGCCGCCTCCCCCGGCCACGCAGGCCCTGCTCACCCTCCCCTGGGGGGCCTCAGGCGCAGTCCCCATTGCCTGGGCCCAGTGGCCGCATGTCTCCGAGCCCCGGTCTTCGCCCTGGGGGGCCCCGTGGATGGGAGCTGGGCGGCGGCAGGAGGTGCTCCCGGCTCGGGGAGCTTGAGCAGCGTGGTTACTTCCTAGCGCGGTACCTCGCTGAGTTTTTATTAGATTCTCCCTCTCCCCCCAGTGCTCTTTGGAAATAAACACCTGGGGGTGTTATACTCCATGTCACTCGGCTTAATTAACTTTTAAATCACATGTCTCCCAGGATCCCTCAAACGCCAGCTGGCAGGGTTGGGGTGGCACTCTTGGGGGCAGAGACACCCAGGGTAGTGCCAGGGGCCCCCACCTGAGGCCCCAAGAAAGGCACAGCCCCTGGGCACCGGCGCCAAGCCCCTCAGCAGCTCTGGGCTAGCCTGGGTGTTTGAAGGGTGCTGGAGGCAAGGGACAGGGGCCTGGGGGCTGGGGTGGCGGGTCCAGCTGAGGCCCCAATCCCGCGGGCGTGGAGCTTTGCCCCTCTGGCCCCGAGAAGCAGCTCAGAGGTGCCCCCAGGTCACTGGCATCCAGAAGCCTTATTACCACCAGGGCCCTCTCATCTCTAGCAGAGCAGGGCGACATCGGGCACCAGATGGGCAGGTGAGAGGATGGACAGGTGAGCAAATGGGCAGGGTCTACCCTGGGCACGTGACCTCTCAAGGCACCCCAGTGGCTGCCCGGGAGGTTTTCCCAAATGCCTGTCTGGTTGCATTGGCCCCCTACCCAAGCTCCTGCAAAGGCCCCAGCTTCTTCAATGGTCCCAGCCCTCTGTCCCCCCCCCCCCATGCCAGGCTCCCCTCTCTGCCCCCTCTCCTCCCAGCCATATCCGCGCTCACCCCGTTTCCTCGATACCCGGTACCCAGCTCAGGGGCCCCTGCCCAGGGAGCCCCTCATGCCAGCTCCGGATGGTTCAAGGAGCAGCTGGGTCCTTCCACTCCGCCTGCGCATCATTGCCAGCCCCGCCAGTCCAGCTGGTTGGCTGGTAGCGGCTGCTGTGGCGCCTGTCCCACAGGGAATGTCACTGCCGCCTGCCCACCCACCAGCACTTAGGGTGAGAGCTGCACGCACTGTGGAGCCTGCCACATCTGGGCCTCCCTCCCTCTGTGCCCCCCTCAACTCCACCAGGGCAGTCCCCAGAAAGCTGCAGAGCCTGGCCCCAGAGAGGTTGGGGTGCAGAGTGTGGCCAGGAGGCTTGGGCCCAGCCCTTGCAGTTTGCTGGCCGTGCAGGAGGCACCCAGGCCTCCGGGTGTGGGGCTCCCCTCCCAGCCCTCATCGTGGGGTGCCGTGGCTCCAGCCACTTGTATGTCTTTGGGGTGCCAGGAGCATGGCCTGGCCCGCAGCGAGCACGAGGGGCAGCTCTGCCACCTCCATCCTGCTGCTGACCATGGCCCCGGGAATAGTGTGGGAGGAGATAAGTGTGGATGTGTGGCGGCAGCCAGGACCTGTGAAGGACACTCATGAGTCACCTTACACGGGCGCGTGTGACATGCTGCCACATGGAGGAGGCCAGACACAGCACACCATGTCATTACCCCCACTGCATAAAACATGCTTGGGGGGGTGTGCGTACACACACTCAGTTATATGTGTACACTGTACATGCACACACACTGTACCTATGGTTATATGTGCACACAGCACACACTGTACACAGGGCTAAATGTGCACACTGTACATGCACATACTATACATACACTGTACACATGGTTATATGTGCACAGCACACACTGTACACATGGTTATTTGTGCACACTTAGCACATGCTGTACACACGGTTATATGTGCACACAGCACATGCTGTACATGGTTATATGTGCACACTTAGCACACGCTGTACACACGGTTATATGTGCACAGCACACACTGTACACATGGTTATTTGTGCACACTTAGCACATGCTGTACACACGGTTATATGTGCACACTTAGCACATGCTGTACACATGGTTATATGTGCACACAGCACATGCTGTACATGGTTATATGTGCACACTTAGCACACGCTGTACACGGTTATATGTGCACACTTAGCACACGCTGTACACATGGTTATATGTGCACACTACGCACAGCACACATGCACTCTGAGTACACATTGCAATAATACACTGTACACACACTGTACATGTGCACACTATGTGCACAATACACACATGCACTCTATACACACTGCAGTACAGTGTACATGCACTGATGCACATACACATACTGCACACTGGATATTCACACAGTACACACATGCACACTCACTGCACGGTGTAGACAGTTATGTGCACATGCTGTATATGCACAACACACACATGTACTCTACACACAGCACATACACCGTACACTCATGCACACTACATGCGTGCACACTGCGAATGGTTATACACGCACTTTGTACGTGCACAACGCACACTGTATAGACACTACAATACACTATACACGTATTACACTCACACCGTATACTCATGCACACCACACACATGCCTACTGTACACACTACACACACGGTTATACATGCACATCGTGTGCACACACATGCACACTCACACATACTGCACACACAGTCACATACTGAAAACAGGCTGCTCAGGCTGTGACTGCTGTCACTTGCCTTGCCGTGTTGGTGTAGTTCTGAGTGATCAGATTAAGGACGCTTGTTACTTTCTTCATGTTTTCTACAGTAATAAGTCATCAAGAGCTTGAACCACTGTTACATTACAAGGGAAAATCACGCAGGCGGCCGTCCTGTCCAAGCCGAGGCTGCGTGGCCAGGCCCTCACGTGTTGCGCCTGCCCATGTGCCCATGGCAGGCAGAACGTGTGTACCTGGGGGCCCGGGGCACCTGGGCACCTCTGGGGCCTGGGCTTGAGTGCGCAGGGGTGTACTGACGGTCAGCGCAGCTTGAGGGTGCAGCGTGGGGCGCCGACCCCTGGGTCGGGGTCACTGTTGGCTGGCGCTCCCACCTCCTCCCTGCTGTCAGCAGCTGCTGCTTCCGGTGGTCCGAGGCCTGGCGCACGTGGCCCATGCAGGTCACGTGAAGCTGCCGGTCTTGGGGCAGCCGGTGACCCTGGCTACGGCCCCAGAGGTAGGGTGATGCGTTTTCCCCAGGCACGGCTTGCCTATGCCCCAGAGATTCAGAAGAGGATAAAACATGGCCTCTGCCACCGTGGCGTCCCGTCTGAGACACATGCCATGAGCGTGTCTGGAAGATGGGCCTGTGCTGTACGGGGCAGGGCAAGTCTAGCTCTCGGCCTGGGGCATATACAGAACCTACTGGAAACCCCTCTGGGGTCACGCAGCAGCCACTCAGTGAGCCCCGAGTTCACAGAACTGAATTCCTTGTCCCCCTGGCAGGGTGGTACTGCTCTGTCCGCACCTCCCTGGTGCCCTGGCATGTCTGGACGTGTGCTTGTGGGGGTAGGGGACGAGCCCAAGTGGACTAAATACTTGGTCTTCAAATGCCCCTGAAAGAGGACAAAGGAACGCTACAGCCCTTTTACAAATCATTTCCGAAATTAAATCACAGGAAGATGCCCGCCGGACGTCAGATTATTTGTGTCCCATTCTTGGGGCCAAGGAGCAGATCAGCTGCAAAGTACAGCCTGCAATCCCTCTTTTAAACGGACACAGTCAGTGAAAATGCAGAGCGATCAGCAGGACGTGAAATCTCCCATTGCAAGATGGAGAAAATCCCGTAATAGAATTCAAGTCCCATGAAACAGCCTGAAAGCAAGTAGAGGCTTCGCCCGAGCTGAAGGTGCTGACGGAATGGAAATGCACTTTCCACACTTTGCACACGCAAGCTGCATCAGTCAGAGCAGTTTTTGTGAAGAGTGAAACCCCTGCCTTTCACCACCGCTGTGGGTGGAGCGGGGCCTGGGGCACGGCAGGCCGGGAGGGGGCCCAGGTCCAGTGGACAGCGAGTGCACACACACCGGCCATCGTGAGGGCAGAACAGGACTGGGGTGGCTCCTTTCTGGGGGTCCCTCTTCTGTGGGCGTGGAGTGCTGGCTGTGGATTCCTCTGTGCTGGGCGCCGTTGGTTCTGGGACCCCTCAGGCCTGGAAACCTTCCCATCGGGCAGTGCCCTCCTGTGGGCAACTTGTTTTAAGGGTCCCAGGCGTGCGGGCACCACCCGTGGTGAACAGTGCCATGTGTCCTGGGGAAGCTTGTCCCCTAAGGGTGGACCAGCTGCTCCCACTGCAGTGCGGCCTGGGGGTTCATATTTGAATGGATGCCCCCAGGCCTCAGGCAGGGGGTCCAAGGGGGCTGCGGGAGAAGCATAGCTCAGTAGGGGGCGTGGCTCCTGGAGCGGGAGCAAGACCGTCCCTGTCAGGAAGGGATGAGCCCACCGCCCCATCCTGGCTCCCCCCCAGCGTGCCGCTTCCTGTCCAGGCCTTGCTTCGCAGCAAGGCCTGATGGGTGTCACGGCTCCTGGGTTCCAACACCACCCCCCAACCTTAGCAGCGAGCTGGGGAGTGGGCGGGGTACAGAGCTGCATCCCAAGACAGGGCCTTTGGGCTGGACTCATGTCCTGGACCCCAAACCCCCATGAGCCATGGGGAGGGGTCAGCCTGCCCATCCATTGTCCACATCCAGGAGTCCGTCCCCAAGCGCCTTCCGAGTAGTCACGTCAGTTTGCCAAACCCCCGGGCTGCTGAGACAACAGAAGTTGGCAGAACCGCTGTCCGCTGCCCAAGGTCCTGTCTCCATTGGCCTCTGGTTAACTTCCTGCCTTTGTGGGCTTGGGACCCACGTCGGAGGGCACATCCCCGCCTGATTGTCAAAGCAGATGCAGGCAGCCCAAGCAGGAGTCTTCCAGCATCCGTGCAGCAGTGCGTCATGTGAGGGTCCCTTCTGTGCCCTCTGCCCGCCTCCCAGGCCCCTCCGCCAGGTCAGTCCTGGACCCCCAGACAAGCCCCCACGGGCTCCAGCACAGCCTTGGCCCACCTGCCCACCCACCTGTCGCACCCCTTGGGGGCCCTGCATACTGCTGGGTGGGACCAGCCCTGGCGCTGAGTGTGTCACGTGCACGTTTCTTTTTGCCAGCAGCAGCCACAAGGACAGGTGGTCACTGCCACCCACCGCTCAGAGCTGAAACAGCTGCCCGGGCCCCCGCGGCAAGTCTCCCTGACATCTCCCTCTGCTTGCGGGGTGACAGGAGGGAGGAAGCCGTCCTGGCCCCCTGAGCCAGGTCTCCGTCCTGGCCTGCCTTCTTTTTCAGCCGTGTGGAAGCGTGCTGACCTGCACGGCGAGCCCAGTGGGCTGCACCTCGCTCCCCAGTGCCGCATGCCCACCCCCTGCTGGCACCTGGGGCCCCCAGCTCCCGCAGGCAGAGCAGAGGTGGGGACGCAGTGCTGAGCCAGCTGGCGGCAGAGCCCTGTGGCCTGTGGCCTTGCAGTGGGCAGCGCCCCAGCCCATCAGGGTTTGCCCACGGGGCGCCGTTGGCAGGTGGGTCTCCAGGAGAACGGCCTGAGCCTCTGCTTGAGGCCCTCCCCCACCTTTGCTTTGCCCCTTGTTATTAGGAAGGGAACTCCCGGTAGGAGCTGCGCCCTGTGCAGTGAGAGGCTCTAATTGTGCCTTAAAATAGGATTGCAATAAATACTGGACTGTGACTAACTGGCTGTGCCGAGGGGCCCGCACACTGCGGGGCCGGGAGCCAAATGGACCTGCCCGACTACGGGCCCAACCCCCGGCCCCCTCGGGCCTCCGGGTGGGCCACCCCCACCCCACCCAGCCCACCCAGGCCGTCTCCGGCGAGTCACGCACATGGGAACGGGAAGAGAGCTCCTGCGCGTGCCCCCAGGCCCCCGAGCCCCTGGGTGGGTGGGGGTGATAGAAGGCAGGAAGGACGTGGCCCTGCCCTGTGGCCGCGCCCTCCACGCTCTCCAGGCTCTCCGGAGGAGCCGCACACGCTCAGGGGACTGGTTCGTGTGGGGCGCCGTGGGCAGGCCGAGGAGAGGGCCTTCCCCTCCGCTGTCCTCCTTACAGCTTCGCCACTTGGCAGGGAGGGAGGCAGGGGCAGGAGGGCAGCAGGTGCCCGGGAGCAGGTGGGAAAGGCCGAGGCTCCGTGGAGGGACCGCGGGGCCAGTGGCAGGAGAGGGCCCGGGCAGGACACACAGGAAGGGGGCTTGGCTGGTGGGGTGGCTTCCAGCATCCTCTCTGGCTACTGAGAGTCTGGCCCTGCTGGGGTGCTGGGTGCAAACCCCCAGGCCTCCAGGCCGCAGCCCAGCTCTAAGCGTGAATCTGTTGCTGCTTCCTCTCGCTTAATCACCGGCAGAGCGGTTGCAGAGCCGGGACACAGCTCTTTTAAGAAGCCTCTGTGAGTAATTAGTGTCAGAAACACAAGATCTACAGAGCCATAAACTCACAGCTTGGCGATATTACCAAGCACTAATTAAAAACGGAAGAAGAAGATTCCCTTTCGTGATCAGACTTTCAGCCCTGTTAAGGGGAGAAGCAGGCTACATGCAGCTGACCCCAGCGCCAAAGGCAGCAGGTCGTGGGGACACACTCGGGCCTGTCCCGCACGGCCCAGGCCAAAGGACGGCACTCCCCAGCAGAGAGGGAACACCCAACACGGAAGGGGTCCCCAGAGACAGCCCACAGGGGTTCACTGCCTTCCCTTTCCCGCAAGAGGGCCCTCGGGCTCTGAGTACAGCGTGGCCGGGGGGAAGGGGGCAGCCGCTCGCAGGGCCCTGAAAGGTCCTAGACTCAGGCCAGCCTGGGGTGGCGGAGCGGAGATGTCTTCCGTGGTGACGTGTGTGCCCTGGGGACTTCCTGACACCCTACAGCAGCGACACAGGCCCTGCCAGGGGGGTTGGGGGCCCACGGAGAGCGCGGAGCCGGGCGCCTTCCCCTGGCCCTGCTGGTTAGTCCGGCTAAGAACCGGACAGAAACCCACTTGGTCCCCGGAGGCTCAGGGGGAAAGCGGTTGTACTGCGTGGTGGAGACCCGTCCATCCTGAGCCGGTCACCACTGCCCGAGGCCAGGACAGTGGGCCCAGAGGCTGCCTCGGCTGTGGCTTGTGCCTGAGCAGCCAGGTGGGGTGGGCTGGATGCACCTCGGCCCCCTCGGGTTGGTGACCCCAGGGCCTGAGCAGGCCTTGCTCGGCTCCATCCGGCCCTTGCCATGTGACGCGGGCGCGACAACCCTCCCAGCTGTGGTTGGCTCACGGCTTGCTCTGGTGGCCAGGGGTGGACCATGCGATAGCACGTGTGTAAAGCAGCTGCCTGGCGTCCTGGGCGCAGACCAGGCAAAGGGGCCATGCCGGGGGTTGGGTCTCGGGACCCCGGGAGCAGGGGTGGGCAGTGCAGGCAGCAGGATGTGCATGGGGAGCCCCCGCGTGTGCAGAGCTCCCATGTGCCGGATGCTGGCAGGGCCAGGAGGGGTGCGGGAGTGTAGAGGAGCTCACGGGGGCAGGCGGAGGTGGGCCAGGGACAGCACTGGGGGTGGGGAGGGGCGGCTGCAGGGTCAGCTATCTTGTAAGGGAATGTACACACTAACATTAAAAGTCGTGAGCCCACACCTGTGCCTTCCACACCTGGTGTGTGCGCTCCTCCAGGTGGACCCATGTTTCCACCCGGCGGCGTGGCCTCAGGAGGGCTTCCTGTAACAGTCCTGGTCGCACGGCCAGCGGTGATGGGACCGTCTAGCTTTTACACGTCTGGAAAAGGTGCCATTTTACCTTATTTTTGAACGACTTTTCACTGGCCATAGAGGCCCGGGTTGAAAGCCGACCTTTTCCGTCCGGGCATTCACAGCCAACACGGAGCAGCTGCGCCCTCGACTCTGGGCCCTGGGAGATGGCGGCCCCTGCGCTGGCTGCTTTTAAGGTTTTATCCTTAGTTCTGGCTTCACGCAGTTTGGTCAGTGTATTTTAGTAGTTTTCGTCATGTTTCTTATGCTGGGGGTCATTGAAGTTTATATCAAATTCATGCGTTTGGGACACTCGCCTCTCAAGTGTCCCCCCGCCCTGTGTGTTGGTTGGGGTCGCGGGATGACAGTTCGCCCCAGACTCAGGGGCTCTCGGTGTCGGTGTCGGTGTCGCTGGGCCTCTGCCAGGCGCGGGCCACCTCGTGGTGGCTGCCAGGACTCGGTGCCCCGCCGGCCGCTGACCAGAGGCCTCTGCACAGCTCCCACCTCGGCAGCCGCGTCACCAAGGAGCCCGCAAGAGGAGCAAGACAGAGGTCACTGTCCACTGCCGCCTGACCCTTGCGCTCAAGGGATGCGGGGGCCATCGGAAGCTCCTGGGAGTCACCACGAGACCTGCCTTCGTTTCCCGTTTCTTTCCGGTGCCTCCTGTTGCTCTGTCCTCCAGGTCGCTGGTCGCCAGTCCACGGGGTTTGTTGTCGCTGGTCCTGCGCAGGATGCGTCTCTCCGTGGACACTGTGGCGCTCACCTCTAGAAGTTACCATGGCTTCTCTTCCCATGTGTGATTCGTGCCTCCACCTGGCTCTGTGACCGCGCAGAGCAGCCCTATAACTGCTGGTTTGGTGTCCTTGCCCGCCGAGCGGGACATCGACGCCACGGGGTCGGGGTCCGGTGCTCGGTTTCTCCATTCCCCATGGTCCCATTTCCTGCTGCTCGGCCCGTCCGGCAGTGCTGTCAGTCCTGCATCCCTGTGAACAGTTCTGGGCTTTGCTCCAGTACGCAGTTAGCTTGCTTAGAAGCAGTTGGGGCCTCGCACGCCTGGTGGTAAAGATTTGTTAGCAGGGCCAGAGCCACTTTTAGTCCCGCGCTGGTTCCCGCTGCTCTGCCCACGAGTCTGGCGTCCCAGGGCGTGGTGGACGGCACTGCCCCGGCCGGATGCTTTCCTTAGGCTCAGAGCTCTGGGGGGGCGCACTGCAGGCTCCTCGCCACGCGGGCCTCTCCTCCG
>PVIY010033931.1:0-27608 GCA_004026745.1 Myrmecophaga tridactyla | reverse complement strand
GTTTCAGAACTTATCTGCCCAAGGAACCACCTGAGGATACAGGTTTCTGGAAAGCGAACTTAGTGCATGAAACGTCTGCTACATTTCAGATAGAGCCTTAGGTGTTCTTTAGGGATAATAGGAACGATGTTGGTTGGGGGTTGGGAAACACTGCCAATTAGCAATATCTAGCTGGAGCTTGCATAAAAGTATCCTCCAGCCTCGCCTCTTGACCCTATTTGAACTCTCTGAGCCACTGATAATGAACAATTTCTTTTTCACAATAAGGTGTCTTTATTGAAGCATGGAATTTTTGTGCACACAAGTAAAAGTTTATATTCACAGATGTGCAAAACTGTGTTGCACATTCCATGTTATTTTATTGGCACCTAATCCCTACTTCTGCTTGGCAACTTCCAGTGATGGCTGCCCGCAAATGTGATTGCATCTATTCCTCTAAGCATACTGTCATTTTTCTAAATATCATAAAAACATAAAAGGGTAGGTGAATGAACAAATTTTGATTTACTCTATCATCCCTTTATCCTCACTTATTGTCAAAATTTTCTTCAATTCTCACCATCCAAGGAAGGCTGATTCAAGAGTTTGGATTGCAGCCCACAATATCTTTCTAGCAAGGGAGAGTTTTTATTCAGGGTCACCAGTTATGCATCTACAAACATACATGTCCTTCCTAAATATCCTCATCACCTGGAAGGGAAGCTTGTTTCTTGTACTTTGAAGTGTAGTTATTTGAAGTAAATTTTAATGTGGTGTTCTTCAATTATTTCTTCAAATGTCTGAAGGAATACAAATAGTAGGAATCGATCATAATTGAGGAATCTCAAATCCTTCATATTTGTTAATGTTCACTGCTGTGTCAGTTAGCTATTGTTCCATAACACAGCATAACATGACATAACATAACATAGCATAGCATAACATGATATAGCATAGCATAGCATAGCATAACATAACATAACTTAATATAGCACAGCATAGCATGACATGAAATAGCATAAAATAACATAACATAGCATAGTATAGCATAACACAACATAACATAACATAACATAACATAACATAACATAACATAACATAACATAACATAACATAACATAACATAACATAAATTTGTCTGAGAAACAAAGTACCTAGTCAGGTTAAGGACATAAATCCCTAAAGGGGATATCTTCCACAAGAAAAAGGTGGCAGGATTCAATTCAATTCAAACCAATTGTGCTTGAAAACAGAAATAGTTTAAGCCCACACTCTGCATCAGCCCTTATCTCAACCAGGAGGATGGCAGGGACAGGGTCTACTGAAAATTAAAGGCACTACACCACTTTGTACCAGAGGGGGTGCTGTGGGCTGAAAAGCACCACATGCTGGACAGTATAGGAAAAGCACAGTATCACGAGGCTTCACAGGAACAACTGGAACCTTGCTGAGTCTCACCCTTAGGGAAACTGGATACTTATTCCACCCTCTTTGTGAATCCTGGGACTGATTGGGGTGAACCTACCTGGCAGAGGAAGAAACAGAAAAAATAAGGCTGAAAAATTCTGGTAACTTAAATAGAAGCTATGCTAGATAGCTGGAATAAGTTGAAGTGAATGGCAAGGATGAGTTAAAGAACAGAGCTAAACAACAAGAAAACCCTAGGTAAATGAGAGAAAATGACCTCCAGAATAAAGTAAGGAAGAAAATCAGATGCCTAGGCACCAGAAAACATCACAACTCATACCAAGAAGCGTGAAGATATGGTCCAGCCACAGGAACAAACTGACACCTCAACTGAGATCCAGGAGCAAAACAACAAAATAAAGATATTCAAACAATCTTCTAAATAAAATCAATAAGCTGAAGGAAAATGTGGGAAGAGAATTGAAGGATTTAAAGGAAGCACAAGGGGTCCCTACAGAATAACTCAGAAGCTTGATAAAACAAATGGCAGATATTATGGGAATGTAAGGCACAATAGAAGAGATGAAAAACACAATGGAGTCATACAACAGCAGATTTGAAGAGTAGAGGAAAGGATTAATGAACTAGAAAGCAGGCTATCTGAAATCCTATACACAAAACAACAGATAGGGAAAAGAATGGACACATTTGACCAGGACCTCAGAGTACTGAATGAAAACAAATAGTGCATGAATGCATGTGCTATGGGTGGCCCCAAAGGAGATGAGAAAGAGGAAGGGACATGAAGAACAATGGATGAAATAATCACATTTGAAAATTTCCCAACTCTTATGGAAGACAAAGCTTACTGGTCCAGGAAGCACAACATACCCAAACAGAATAGATCAAACAGAAAAGATCCAAACAGACCTACTCCAAGAGATTTCCGAATCAGATAGCCACATGTCAAAGAGAAGGAATGATTTTTTTTAAAGCAGCAAGAGTAATACAATCCATCACATACAAGTGAAATTCAAAAAGACTAAATGTAGAACCCTCAGCAGAAATCATGGAGGTAATGGTGTGACATATTTTAGATAGTGAAAGAAAAAAGAAGAAACTAAAAATTCTATATCCAGCAAAACTATACTTCAAAAATGAGTGAGAAGTAAAATAGTTACATAAAATCAGACACTGAGAGAATTAGTGAAGAAGAGACCAGCTCTAAAAGAAATATAAGACAGAGCATTACAGACAGATAGAATAAGCCAGGAAAGAAAGGCTTGAGGAAGAGTGGAGGCATGAAGAGTAGGAGTAAGTGTAACTATTAGTGTAAAAAGAGAGAAAAACTAAGATATGACAGGTAAAATTCAAAAGAAAAATAATTGAAAAATTACTGCCTTTACAGTAATAATATCAAGTGTGAATTAAGATAACCCGCATGAAAAGACATAGGTTGGCAGAATGGATTTAAAAAAAATAGATCCACCTATATGCTGCCTACAAAAGAATCACTTAAGATCCAAGGAAAAAAAACAAATTGAAAGTGAAAGCCTGAACAAATATATTTCATGCTAACAGCAACCAGAAACCATATTAATAGCAGAAAAATGAGACTTCATGTGTAAAACAATTAAAAGAGACAAAGAAGGGCACTATGTATTTATAAAAGGGACAATCATCAGAAGCCATAATAATGATAAATATCTATGCACCAAGCCCAAGTGCCTCAAAATGTTGCAGCAAATATTGACAACACTGAAGGAATATGTAGACTCTTCTACAATAAGAGTTGGCAACTTCAATACACAACTCTAATCAATGGATAGAACATCCAGATAGAAATCAATAAGATAACAGAGATTTTTAAATAGTATAATAAATGATCCAGATTTAACAGATATTTATAGAGTATCACACACAACAACAGCATAATATACTTTTTTCCTAAGTGCACATGGATCATTCTTCAGGATAGATCACATGTTGGGTCACAAAGCAAGTTTCAATATTTTTTTTAAACTTTTTTACTGTATAATATAACATATATACAAAAAATACATAAGTAAGCAAGAGTTTTCAAAGCACTCTTCAATGAGTTGTTACAGGAAAGATTCTAGGTCAAAATTATACAAAGCACTTCGGTGGGCCATAGTGGAATGTCCTTGAAAATGAAAAACAAGTGGAAGGTGGGAAAATTCACAAATATATGGAAGCTAATCAACACTCTCTTAAACAACAAGTGGGTCAAAGAATAAATTACAAGAGAAATCTAAATATCTTGAGTCAAATGAAAATGAGAACTTAAAATATTAAAACTTATGGGATGCAGAAAAGATGGTACTGAGAGGGAAATTTATTACCCTAATTATGTAGATTAAAAAAAAAGAAGAAAGAGCAAAAATTTTTGAATTAACTGCACACCTGGAAGAACCAGAGAAAGAAGAGCAAACCCATGCCTAAACAGAACAAAAGAAGTAACAAATAGGAAAAAAATAAATGAAGTTAATAGCATGAAAACAATAGAGAGTATAAATAAGACCAGAAGTTGATTCTTTGAGAAAAATCAGTAAAATTCATGAACCATTACGTAGGCTGACAAAGAAAAACAAAGAGTGGATGCAAATAAATAAAAGTAGAAATAGGAGTGGGGCATAACTACTGACCCCACAGAAATAAAGGAGATAATGAGAAGATACTATGAGCAAATATATGCTAAAAAATCTAGACAACTAGGATGAAATGAACAACTTCATAGAAAAACCTAAATAGCCAACATTGACTGGAAAAGAAAAGAAGGGGAAGATCTCAGCAAGCCAATTAGAAGTAAAGAGAATCAGTCATCAAAAAGCTCCCCCAAAAGAAATGTAAAGGACCAGATGTCTTCACATGTGAATTCTACCAAACATTCAAAAAAGAATTAGTACCAATCCTGTACAAACTCTGCCCAAATTTGAAGAGGAAGGAAAGGTTTCTAACTTATTCTATGAAGCCATCATCACCCTAATACCAAAGCCAGACAAACCTACTGTAAAAAAGAAACATATTAATCTCTTTAATGAATATAGATGCAAAAATTCTCAACATAACAGTTACAAGTCGAATCCAACATCACATTTAGGGAATTATACACCAAGAGGGTTTTATTTCAGGTATGCAAGAGTGACTCAATACTAGAAAATTAAGTTATGCAATACACCACATCAATAAACTGGAGAGGAAAAACCACATTATTATCTATTTTTATTTGTTTGTTTGTTTGTTTGTTTGTTTGTTTTTACATGGACAGGCACCAGGAATCGAACCCAGGTCCTTGGGCACAGCAGGCAAGCCTTCATACCTACTGAGCCACCGTGGCCTGCCCTTATTATCTGTTTTGATGCAGAAAAGGAATTTGACAAAACTCATCGATTGATGAAAATACTTCCAATTGTAGAAATAGAAGGAAACTTCCTCAACATGATAAAGCTAATCAATGAAAATCCCTCAGCTCACATCAGACTCAATGGGGAAGGACTGAGCACTTTCTATCTAAGATAAAGAATATGAGAGTATTGCCTACTATAACCATTGTGATTTGACACTGTGCTGGAGCTTCTCGCCAGAGCAATTAGGGGAGAGAAAGGGAATAAAAGTCATTCAAATTGGAAAGGAAGAAGTAAAAATTTCACGGCTTGCAGGGGACATGATCCTCTATGTAGAAAATCCCAAAACCTATAAAATAAAGCTACTACAGCTAATAAATGAGTACAGCAAAGTGGCAGGAGACAAGAACATCATCCCAGATCTCTAGTGTTTCTATACACCAGCAATGAGCAATCTGAGGAGTAAATCAAGAAAAAATCCATTTACATTAGCAACCAAAATAATCAAATATTTGGGAATAAAATTTAACCAAGGACATAAAAGACCTATACACAGAAAACCACAAAATGTTGCTAAAGGAAATCAAGCAAAAACTTTAAAAATAGGAAGACATTCCATATTCATGGATTGGAAGATTGAATATAGCTAAGACATCAATTCACTATTGCAAACATACTAGTTGTCCTTCATATTAATCTATAAATTCAATGTATTTCCTTCCCAAATTCAAGAGTATTTGATATAGCATTTGCCAAGACAATTCCAAAGGTCAAATGTCAGAGAATCAGCAAAAGCAGTCTAAAGCCACAACACCAGGCTTCCTTTTAGATCTTTTTTCCCCTGCATATTGCTGCATGGGGAAGGGAGAAAAATGGATCCAGAGAGGCAGGCAGAAAAAAACAATCCAGCATGGATCTTAATGCATTTCAGTTCGCTTCCTCATTCCTCTCCATTGCATTTTTTCATAAGGTGGTGTTGACACATAAATTGGAAAAAATATTAGCCACTCTTACACTTTTTCAAAGAGTCTCATTTCAAAGGGAAGTCTTCATTTTACATACCAACTTATTAGGTAAGCAGGGCAGGTAGTATTATATTGAGGTGTAAGACATTAAACGACTTTTCAAAGACTGTAGAGGGTGTGCTGGTTTGAAATGATGTATGTACCCTAGAAAAGTCATGTTTTAATCCTAATCCCATTTTGTGAAGGCAGCCATTTCTTCTAATCCCTACTCAGTATTGTATGTTTGAAACTGTAATTAGGCCATCTCCCTGGAGATTTGATTTAATCAAGAGTGGTTGTTAAACTGGATTAAGTGGAGGAATGTTTTCTCCCATTGGGTGGGTTTTGATCACGTTTACTTGAATCCTATAAAAGAGGAAACTTTTTGGAGAATGAGTGATTCAGAGAGATCAGAGAAGAATGACATAGCCACAAGAAGCAGAGTCCACCAGACAGCGACCTTTGGAGATGAAGAAGGAAAATGCCTCCTGGGGACCCTCATGAATCAGGAAGCCAGGAGAAGAAGCTAGCAGATGATGCCGTGTTCACCATGTGTCCTTCCAGGTGACAGAGGAACCATGACCGTGTTCATGATGTGCCTTTCCAAATTAGAGAGAAACTCTGAAAGTGTTCACCATGTGCACTTCCACTTTAGAGAGAAACCCTGAACTTCATCGGCCTTCTTGAACCAAGGCCTCTTTCCCTGGATGCCTTTGATTGGACATTTCTATAGACTTTTTTTTTTTACAGGGGAGAGCATGAACACAATCCCCCACTACCACAAATCATGCAGTCGAGTTTCCCACATTTGGGGAAATTGCAGGGGTCAGCACATCCGGAGTGCAATGGATAAGGCTCGCCCTGGGAAAACCACCTTTGTGATCATGGTATCTCCCCTGCCAGGTAAGTATAGACTTGTTTTAAGTGAGGCATTTTCTCACCCTTAGAACTGTAAACTAGCAACTTATTAAATTCTCCTTTTTAAAAGCCATTTCATTTCTGGTATATTGTATTCTGGCAGGTAGCAAACTAGAACCGAGGGTCCTGAGCTATTTCCCAGATCTATGAGATTTATGAGAAATTCCAGACATACAGATGTTGAAAAGGGTTATTTGAAGATGAACACTTAGATTAGACTAATGGATCATAAACATCATCACCATCCAGGTATTTCCATTGGGCAGAAAGTTGCATCTCAAAAAAGGATTTGAATCTATTTACAATAAAGTATATATTTATTTACAACAAACCCTGTATATAGTTATACTTCCACATCAGAGGGTTAGAGGTGCATCACCTTCATGATCTGGAAATTCCACATAAAATTTTGGCCCTCCCTTCAGACCAGAACACGACTTCCATCAGCTCCTTCGGTGTTTCACAATTCTCTCTACCTGGTCCTTGATCAGCAGATACTATTGCTCCTGTTACTAAAAAAATTTCAAACTTGCCTTTCCTGGCGTGAAAATTCATAGAGGTAAATCCTTCACCTTCATTTTCATTTAAGAAATCAATAAGGACTTAGCCATTTAAGAAATCAATAAGGACTTAGCTTCTTCTTGCATGATGCCAAAATCCTCCAGAATGTTTTTTAATAACAATCCTGCACCCCAAATTCTTGCAATTTCTGTGCAAAAGATATGCAGGCCTCAATGGCTTCTAGAAATGCTTTGTAGTAAGCAATGCCTTCAAAGATTTCCTTTTCTATTTTCTTATTATGCCCTAAGCTTGTCTCACTGACTTGATAATGACACCAATGCAGCAGCTGTTTTGCAGCTTCTGCAAAACTCCCCAGTAATTCCCATTTCATTTCTTATGCTGACCCACAATATATACAATTGACAATGAGGAAGAAAGTGGCATGGCAAGGATAACTGTCCACGGCTAATAAAAGAGAAAGAGAAAATCAGCACCAAGGAATGGCTCATAAGTCAAAAATGTTCATTGTAAAGGTTACTCTAGTTGATGTAACTGAGCATCAACTTTGAGTCTGAGTTCTTGGTATCATCAAATTACACAATTGTCATTATCAGGACAGAAAAACATATTATTTTCTTAGGAGAAAAATGTCAGGCATTCTTAGAAATCAACTCTAAAATAAATTTCTTATGGTGGAACCTTCCATTCATGTAAGACTCAGAGTGACAAAATCAACAGCTCCTTTTAATTGTTCTATAACTGATAAAAAGGAATATTAATCCATGACTATTTCTTGAAACTAGGGATTAACATACATACATTTCAGAGGTTTTCTGCAAGAAACTAAGCTAATGGTCCACACATAAAACTTTCTGGTGTTCTAATATGGTCAGAGATGGACTCTAGAGAACCTAGAGAGGAAAAAGACAATGTCTTCATCTCTTAGTTGGTCTCCCCTAATAGCATTTTTATTAGTCAGGAACACTTTTCACTGGCACAGACATCTCAGGGTTTTTTTCTCCCTCAAGTACTGAATGGTCCAATAATGAGGAGGGAAATGTGCTGTCAATTCTCAAACAAAACACACCATCGAGTTCAGCATATAAAAACAACCTTCTATTTGTTCAAGAGAGAAAAAATTAATGATATATATTAAAGGATCTAGAAAGGGAGAGAGTTATAGGTAGTAATTTACTATATTTAAAATAAAACATGCTCAGCAGGCAGAGTTCTCACATGCTGGCAGAGTTCGATTCCCAGCAGCTGCCCATGTTGAAGAAGAAAAACAGAATACACATATATATATGGGGGAGGAGAGAGAGAGTGAATTACTAAAATAAGACATGGAAATATGTGAGGAAATAAAGAATATTCCATAAATGCTCAGAGCCATTAAGATAACCAAGATGTGTTAAGAAGAGAAGAATATTTTATTGTGCTTACCAGGAAAATTAGATATAAAAAAGTGAAAAAGGAAAGTGGAAGATGACATAAAGGTGATTATTATACCCAATTTAGCTAAAATATCGGTATTTGTTACTGAATTTAATGTAAGGAACTCACAAATGACATTTACAGTTGAAAAGGTGTCTGTGGATTATAATGCTCCTCAACATTATTAGGAGAAAAAAATGAGGGTTTATGTTTATTGAAGAAGGTAAATTGCATGATATTGTTATCTAATATATGACTGCAAGTAAGGTGTAGATATTCTTCAGGCCCTTTTTATTTTATTTTAGGAAACATATGAGTTAAAATTTAAGAAGGCTTATTGCCCCCAGAAGTGACTATATCGTAGTCCATGCTGAGTGTTCCTCTCTGGCCTTAACAAAAATAATATAGCATTTTGGAGCAAAGATGCAGCCCAGCAATCCAGCACTGGAGGCCAAGATGGAGAAGATCTCCACGGCCGCCATGATCTTCCCCTTTCTGCTGTGGTAGATGGGGAGGAAAGTGACCCAAACACTGCAGAATACCAGCATGCTGAAGGTCAAGAGCTTGGCTTCATTGAAGGTGACGGGTAGGTTCCTGGCCATGAAAGCTACGGTGAAGCTCCCCAGGGCCATGCATCCCAGGTACCCCAGGACACAGTAGAAGGTGATGACCGAGCCCTTGTTGCACTCAATGATGATATAGCCATGCTCAGAGTGTACATTTTTGTCAATGCAAGAACAGTTTTAAGAGAAAGCAAGTCCCTGTTTGGGGTAGAGGTCCTATGATTGGAGAGTCAAATGGAAGATCAAGGATGGTGAGAGAAGAAGGAGATATCGTGGCAGCTGAGTCTTCTCCAGACTCAAGGGCCACAGATGGAGCAGATGTCCTTGCTGCACTGGATTCTTATGGTCTCCACATCTCTCTTTGATCTACCTGTTACTCCAGGGTCTGTCCCATATTGATTTGATTGCACTGGTTCATATGGTCCAACACTGGATGAAGGCAGTCTCTCACATGATCACTTGTGCAATGATCTTTATTTATTATTCTAGAGCTCTGGGTTTTGACCTCATTTTTTGACAATTCCAAAGGGCACACACCTCCCTTGGTTCTGTTCCTTGTCCAACAAGCAATGCCTTCCCAGACCGTTCTCTCTAACATCCTGGACTAACCATGACAGTTGTTACTCTCACTCTGATTTGTCTTTATCCATATGATGTTTTTCGAAATTGTACTTTAAATACTCCAGTAGAATGTACAGTCCTAATGATCGAGGACTACACTTGTTTGCTCTTTTTTGTGTTTTGGGGAAGATGTATGGAAATTATGCAATTTTCAAATAACAGATTTGAAGAAAATATGAATTTATGAAATAAAATGTTGCAGGGAGAATGAAACCAGGTTAGAATTAGTTGTTTCAAAACCATATTAGACAAAAGTGTATGGAATATCCAAATCTACATTTTGAAAGTCAAAATGTAAAATAAAAATGATTTAATAATATTGATGTAGATTAATAATTAAATAGAAAAGGCCTGGAAACAAAATAATACATAAATACAGTTTTTAAAAATGCATGGAGGAAGCAATATCAAAACTCATTGCGTCATCCCACATAAAGATATATGGATTCAAGCCTGTTCTTAAATAGGATGAATGTGAGAGTCATTTTGGAAAAAAGTATCCTTCTAAATAATGACAGGGAGTGATGCAACTTTTAGAAATAGATCTGACCAAGAAAGCAAAGATAGGCTAAGAGAAACAAAGATGTGAAAACAAGATGTCAGTGCATAAAAAGTAATTTATTAACTCAAATGAAACAGAACTTTCATAGTTTGAAAAGCAAATTTGGTTCCCGGAGCCTTCCCATGGCAAAAAAAAAGAAAGAAAGAAAAGCAATGGGAGAAACGCTACATGTAACACTAATAGAGTGAACTACACAAGGTTTATTATCTTTCAAACATTCCTCCTCAATTACTTTCATACAGACATAAAAGAACTAATTTTAGAACAACAAAACTGGTGGAAAACCTGCAGTTCTTTTTTTGAAAGAATATAATTAACAGGAATAAAGAACACTCAGACCCAAACATACAAAAATAAAAATCTGATCAATTTGCAAAGGAGAAAGTGAATGGCTAATAAACCAACATATATTTAACCACACCAATAAAGCAATGATTGTCAAGTTAAGGGTTTAGGATACCCGTTTCTAAAAATTAAAAATTATCAAATTTCGTGTGAAAATGTATGTCTTATGTACTGATGTTTCAACATATGCCTAAGTGCAATGGACTGGAATTTTCCTATTAATACACATACATGCTCTGATATATCGTGTCTTGAAAATAAAAAAAAGACATGTCCTCACTTCACAGCAATTTTCTGTACTCAACTTAACTGCTCCTTGGATAGATCTTCTGCTTTTCTAGATTCACTATATCCTTCACATTCCTTATTATAATTGGGCTTACATTCCTCTTACTTAATGTTTACACAAACCACTTGCATTGCTGAATTCAATGAACTCTTTCTTTAAAGAATATATTAAATATAAAATGCCTTAATTAATTAAGCCACAGGAAACAAAAGACTGAGAGATCCCGGGCTAATTTCAGTTAGCACCAGCTGATCTCACTTCAAAGCTTTAGATTTCCTTTCACCCTGTCCCCTTCTTGTGTATCTACTTGACTCTCTTACTAACCTGTATGGTTTCTCACAGAGGAAGGTCTCCAGGTAGAAGTCTGAATTTCTCCCTGAGCATTTGGTGAAGGAGGAGGAAGCTCTGACCCAAGACAAGAGTGTAGGAAGGAGTCAGGCATGGGCCCCCAAGCCAGAGTTAGAACCCTAAACAAACAACCATGTCCCATTTAGCCTGAGGTTGCATAAGCTAAGGAGAAGCCACAGAAGAGATGTTTACAGCTTCCTTATAACTTCTCCTCAGGCACTTCTGTTACTTTTTACTCCAATCGCTGATCCATCATAGTCCCTTTGGGAAATAGTCTGAAAAGAAAAATTTTTTCTTGCTGATTGTTCCCAAGAGACCATGTTATGAGAAGAAACCAGTTTTGATTACACATCCCCCATGGACTCTCCTTCCTTCCATAGATCTAAACACCTAAAGGATTATCCATCCAATCTTTGACAAAAAGTTTCTCTGAAGTTTACGACTGGGCTTGGTTAGGTCCATTGGATCTCCAAAGCATTGACTGTGGGTGAGGACACAGCCATTACTGTCCCTGCCAAAAATTTCCTGTAATTTACGACCAAGTTGAGAACTGTATTCATTTGGCATAAAACCATGAATCCTACGCATTTTTACTTAATGATGCTTTGCCCAAACACTTAGGAATGTAGTGTTTGTAGCACAAATTAGGACCTGTTATATAGACCCTCATTATAAAATGTTCATAAAAGATAAAAAATGTACTTAGATCATTGTGTCTCTATCACTTGGATGGGGCTCAATTATTTAGTTACTAGATGTATTAGTGTCTTTATTCATTTAAACTGGAAATTAAAAATCACATATTTATAATATTATTTTAAATTTTATGGTAAACATAAATAAAACTCAATATCGTTCATTTTTACCACTTTCAAATGTACAATTAACTGGTAATAATTACATTCATTATATTGGGCTGCCATCACCATCATCCTTTACCTAAATTTTTCATCTCTTCAAACAGGAACTCTGCATCCATTATGTAATATCTCTCCATTCCCCTGGTGCCTGAACCCTGGTATCCCATAATCTACTATCCAACTATGCATTTGCTTACTCTATGGATTTCATAGATGTCAGATTATACAATATTTGACTTTTTGCATGTATCTGCATCATTTCACTCAACATGACAGCCTCAAGTTCAACCAATACTGGAACATATATCAATATCTCATTCTTTTCAGTGGGTGAATAATATTCCTTCATTGGCCAGTTTGAAAAGATTTGGGTACTCTAGAAAAGCCATATTTTAATACTAATCAATCTTGTGGGAGCAACCAATTCTTCTAATTCCTATTCAGTACTATAGGTTAGAATCCTGATTAGGTTATCTCCATGGAGATGTGGCTCACCCAATTGTGGGTATTAACTTTGACTATTTCACGGGGTAGACTGTTTTCAGAGGTGGTTCCATTTTCACCTTCCTCTATAGCTATATGTTTTCATTTTGATGTTACAATTTTCCCTATCAACAGGTGGCATCTATTTATGCACTTTTTATTCTAGACTAGACTGAGAGTGTTTAATTTGCTTTGGCCAAGAGAACAAGGTGGAAGTGAGAACATTATTAGCCTAGGTATAATTATATTTTGCAGACAAATTATATTGTTATACTGTGTAAATGTTTATTGACTCGAATATATTGATGAAAAATTAAAAGCTCTCCTTATTTGAATGAAAAAGACGAATGTCTTCCAAATGGGGACAGAGGTGATGATAGTTTTTAAAAGGATGATATGTTTAAAAAAAAATCTGACCACAAAAGTCAAAATGGAACAATAAGAAAACAAGACGGTGAAACATATAAAAGGTGAATTATTACCAATAAGGAAGCAGAAAAACATTTTTTTCTTAAAAATAATGCATAGGGGCAGTGCAGTGTTGGCTCAATGGCAGAATTCTTGCCTGCCATCTGAGAGACCTGGGTTCGATTCAACTTTTGCCCATTTTTAATAATTTTTTTCTCTTTTTGCTGTTAAGTTGAAGGATTTCTTTATATATTCTGATTATTACACCTTTATCCGATATGGGGTTTCAAAATATTTCCTTCCATTGTATAGGTTGTTGTGTTATTTTCATGATAAAGAACTTTGAGGTGAAAACATTTTTAATTCTGATTAAGTCCTATTTATCTATTTTTTTCTTTTGTTGCATGTGCTAAAGTCCAGAAAATGCTTCCATAAGTTTTCTTCTAAGAGTTTAATATTAGCTCTTACATTAATGTGTTTGGTACAGTTTGAGTTGATTTTTTAATAGTAAGGTAGCCGTCGTCCTTTTTTTTGCAAATGGAATCCAGTTTTCCCAGAACTATTTGTTGAAGAGACTATTCATTTCCACTTGAGTGGTCTTTGCCTGCTTGTTCAAAATAAGTTGGTCATAAGTGTGAGGGCTGATATCTGAGCTCTCAATTTCATTCCATTGGCCTATACATGTGTGCTGTACCATCCTGTTCTGATTACTTTGGCTTTGTAACACATTTTAAGCTTGGAAATTGTGAGTCCTCTAACTTCATTCTTCTTTTTAAAGTTGGTTTTAGCTATTCGGACCCCTTACCCTTTCATATACATTTGATGATTGGCTTTTCAATTTCTGCAAAGAAGCTTGTTAAAATTGTGATTACAACTGTGTTGAATAATTAAATTGCTTTGGGTAATATTGATATTTTAACAATATGTAGTCTTCCAGCTCATGAACACAGAAAGTTCTCTCATTTATTTAGTTCTTTTTAAATTTACTTTTGGCAGTGTTTAGTAGTTTTCTGTGTATAAGTCCTTTGCATCCTTGGTTAGATATATCCATAGATATTTGATTATTTTAATCCTATTGTGAATGGATTGTTTTTCTTGATTTCATCACTGCTTCTATGTAGAAACCTTACTGCTCTTTGGACCTTGAGCTTGTACCGAGTCACTTTGCTGAATTAATTTATTAGCTCTAAGAGTTTTATTGTGTATTTTTCAGGCTTTACTGTATATAGGATCATGTCACCTGCAAATAGATGATTTGTTTTTTACTTTTCCCTTTCCAATGTGGATGTTTTTTATTATTTTCCTTACCTAATTGTTCTAGCAAGATCTTCTAGTACATTGTTGAATAAACAGGGATGACAGTGGCCATCCTTTTCTTATTCCTGATCTTAGAGGGAAAGCTTTCAGTCTTCCACGTTTAAAGGGGATATTAGCTGTCGAGTTTCATGTATGTCCTTTATCATGTTGAGGAAGTTTCCTTCCATTCCTAGGGTTCTAAGTGTTTTTATGAAGAAAGGGTGTTATATTTTGGCAAAATCCTTTTCTGCATCAAATGAGATAATCATGCTATTTTCCTTCATGCTCTTAATGTGGTTGTTTAAGGGTAAATTTTAAGTAAAGGCATTTACACACTAATTTCATGGACAGACATTGTAAGGGTTCTTTTATTTATTTATGGATAGAGATGTGACTGAAGTCACTTCGATATTCATAACATTTTAAGTGGGTTATCAGATGTCCTCCTAGGTCAATATATTGATTCAATGCATTCCCACACATTTGACATACATATGCTTTTTCTCTTGTATCATCTAAAGTTAGAACAATTACTGCAGTGTTTCCCACATATCTAGCATTCATATTGTTTGTTTCCAATCGTGGGTTCACCCATGCCATGTAAGGGAAGGATATTAGCTGACAGCTCTCCCATATAGAAGACGCCTATATGCTTCCCTTCCTTGTGAGTTTTCTCATATTGTACAAGTAGCAAAAGGATGAGTCAAAGTTTTCTCACACAGATGGCATTCACATGATTTCTCTCCAGTGATTGATTTTAGGTATCTGTTGGAAGATTGGCCAAAGGCTTTCATACATAGACGGAAGCCATATGGTTCTCTCCAGTGAGAATTCTCAATTTTGACTAAGGACGCAAGTTCTTCTGAAGGCTTTCCTACGTAGATGATAGTCATATGATTTACATCTAGTGGGAACATACTTATGATGTTTGCAGGATGACTGGTCACTGAAGAATTTATTAAATTGTTTCCTGACATAGGGCTGTGACTTAGCACATATTGGGTCAATTTGGAGCTTTGATGTTGCATTATCATTTTTTATTCCTGTGTTTCAGAGAATATCACTCAACTAAGGAAATTTTTCATTGATATTTCCAAGGATCTGCTCATTCATTGAACATCCTCTTTTGGTAATGCAGCACGGATTCCTGGAGATTGCCAAGGCTCTGGCCTTGGAGAAGTCCTAATCACACACTGTACAGTCCCTCTTCTTTCTCCAAATGGGAAATCACATCTGATGTACAGAACTGATATGCAGTGGTAACATTGTCAATAGCTCAGCTGTTCGCATCATAGTCTGTTTTATTAACACACATGTAGTCCAAGCACTAAACTGGCCATGCAGATGCCAAATAGATTGGAAAAGACAATGAATCCAAGTCTTTATTGAGGATGCTCTCACTATACTTTGGAACTCAAAGCTTCTCTTTTCCTTTGAGCGTCTATTAATTGAGTTGTTTGTATTTTTATGATTGAGTTGGAGGATTTCCTTATGCATTCTGCATGTTAAACCCTTACTTAATACGTGGTTACCTAATATTTTCATCCATTGTGTAGATTGTTTTTTAAAGTGTTTCGAGGTGCCAAAGTTTTTAATTTTGTTGAGATTCCATTTGTTCATTGTTAAATAGAGTGCTAGCATGTCATTAAACATCTTAGAATAATTTCAACAGCATTGTATTTAAGCAAAGCTTTCTGGGGTAGTTATTATATTTGTTTTGCTCTTGCTTTATTAATTAAATTTTAAATTACTTATTTTAATGTAGTAAAATACATATATTCAATGTGAAGTCTTAAATTGTAACCATGTTTAAGTGCACAATTCCCTGATACAATTATTTTTACAATGTTGTGCTACCATCATGACCTTCTATTACTCAATCGTTTTCATCATTCAAAACAGAAACTCTTTTACCTATTAAGCAATCACACCCAATTATCCTTCTCTGCAGACCCTTTCTGTTTCTGTGAATATGTTTACTACACAAAGATGGAAAGAAGTAAGAGTCCAACCTCAGATAAATGGATTAACACAATATGGTGCATCCACACGTTGGAATACCGAATCGACATGAAAAGGAATAAAGTTCTGATCCATGGTACAACACGAAACACTCTTGGATATGGGTGCTTAATTTAGTGTTGCTTCTACAACACTGTTGACAGACACTTCCTTTACAGGAAATCAGGAAACCAACAAGACTTCTACTATTTCTCCTCCTGTAACTTTCTGAGATCCCAGAGAGGAAGTCCATTGTCTCACAACTGTCTGTCCAGGCACATGTTTACTCTCATGGGGAACCTATTCATAATTCTGAGCATCATCTCAGCCTCCCCTCCAGATTCCTCTGTATTCTTCTTCCTCTCCAGTCATCCTTTTGTTATATTTGTTTCACCTCTGCCACTAGCCTTAACATGCTGTGGTATATCCAGCATTCCCTAAGTTATCTGTGCAAGCCAAATGTATTTTGTCATCATTTTCCCACATTTGGACAATTTCCCACTAAGTCTGATGGCTATGTGTCATCTCTGTCTATCCCCACCTCTACCAGATGGTCACCTTGCACCCCTGCTCTTTTCCCAGTTATTTGTTGTGACCTCCTTGTCAGCATTTCTGGATACTTATGAGTTGTTTCTGTCTTTCTGGGCAGTCATTGAAATCCCTCAGTCTTTCTGAACTCACTGAAGTAATCAGACATATCTGTGCCACGTAACCCAATTTTGGCCAAAGAGATGTAAAAGGAATTCTTAGATGGAGCTTCTAGGAACACAGGTATTGTTTAATTATGAATAGTCAGCCTCACAACATAATATGCATTGCATGGTGCCATGCATTCAAAGTCAAATTGTGAATATAATTAACATCACTGAAGTGTATGTATTAAATGAATAGAAGAGAAAAATAGAAGACAAAGTTAAACTGTGTTGTTTGAATTGTGCGTACTGAATTGTGGGGAAGGGATTGGTGATTAGATTTGGGTGCACAGGGAAATTCAGTAGCTGGTCATGTTCTATTTTTAGGACTGGGTTCTGGTGACATAGAATATATTCATTTTGTCACAGTTCATTAAATCTATGATATTCATTTTTCCAAGTATATATTTCAATAAAATAATCTTTGAAAAAAATTCCTCTGGCACTTTATTTGTTCTATACCCTTGATTCTTCCCCTATCTTCCTCTTTGGGCTATGGATTCATGTTTCAAGATGCAGCACCTATTTGGTGATGATGAGAATGAAAATCACAGTGATAAAAGGTAATGAATGCCAAGCCCCTGGGAGTTGCACTGAGCTGTGTGTAAGTCTGGGCGCCATAGCATAGACCAGTTGTTAGGTGGGTGAATAGAGCCTTCATTTCTGTAAGTCAGTGTTTGGTTTGGGCTTTTTTTTCCAACTGAATGTGACCCTTATCTAGTTCACTGCTCATGATATCTTTTTAAAGATTTGATCTGCTGCCAAGTATAAAGGGCTACATGGGAATAGAAAATGCACACTTAATTATAGAGACCAATATACTGTATTTAACTTTCTGATGAACGGTATGCATTGAGAAAATTCCTTCATAAATTATAAAACCTTCTTAGAAGACCTATTAAAATAGGAAAAATCCAAGAACGTTTCTCAGGGGAACTTGAAGAAGACAAGAAAGATGTTTTCTCCATAAGTGAGGAATTACTGGCCATGAAACCTTTGTTCAGCTGAAATGAAAGCTGGCACAAGTATGACAATAGCAATTCAAACCATCTCTGCTTGTAATCTTGTAGTGTGCTGAGACCTCAATCTCTTCACAATCCTCATCTCAGAGAGAACATTTCCTTCCAAAAGAATGGACTTAATATCCCAAACACAATTCCCTTCCTTCAATAACAAAATGTCTCTATTTTGAAATGCCATATCCAGTTCGATCAAGGGAAGGGCACTATGGATATGAGGATATCCAGATGGCAGGAGTGGAACAAGAAATCTCTAGTTTTGTAGTTGATGAATCAAATATGAGATCCCTGGACTCAGTGATGCATCTTGAAAGAAAAAATATTTCTTCTTAATCTAGGGGTGATGAGCCAAAGAGGAAGAAGTAGGTAGAGATAGTTACATCTGGGAGAGCCTTGACATTCTGAGTAGAATTTCTGTAGCTTTGCATTAAACATAAGCCCTGACTCTCACATTATTTTCCAGGTATTTCATTCAAATGCTGATGGAAGGATTGGAAAATGTCATGTTTTAAGGCTTAGTTCTTGAAATATCCATTAAAACACGTTTCTGTTGAAATTTACAGCTGTGGTAGACTGACTGCAGACAGGGCAGTGGTCTCAGCCTTTCTCTGTACCTACCTCTTGTGCATCACCTGTGTAGCTCCACTGATCAAGAGGTGAGTATCTTCTCCATCTTGAATCTTATGGGAGTCATGTTTTATTTGATTTGCCCAATAGACAATGGCAGGGCCAACAGTGAGGCTCAAGAAGGCTTTGTGTGTTTCTCACGCTGGTTCTTGAAATCCTCCCTCAGCCATGTGCCCAAGCCCACACTTCCCTGCTGGAGGATGAGACAATGTGCAGAGGAGAGGCCAATTGTCACAGTGAAAGTCACTGTAGCCCAGACTACAGCCCACAGGCCACCATAGTGAGAGGATTAGCCAAGATCAAAGCAGCCCCAGGCAACTCAAAACTGACCACATCTGGGAGGAGGCAGAAGAGATCAAAAGAAATCCATATGTCAGCATCCTATAAAGTAATAAAAAGTATAATTGGTGACCCTGAATCAAGACTCACCATTGACAGAAGTATTTTGTGTTCAGGAACCCAAACTCTTATATCAATCAGCTTTTGATCATGGGGATTGAAGAAAATTTTGACAATAAGTGAGAGGAACCGATGATAAATTAAATGTAACATTTGTTCATCTAGCTGATTTTTTGGGTTTTTCATGATACTTAGAAAAAGGCAAACAGTTTGCATAGAGGAATAGAAACAACCACAGTTGCAGACAACACTAGAAATTGTCATGCAGAAATGGAAATACAAACAAATACAATAATATTAAAACACACAACACAGTACTGCAGGCCAATTAACAGTACCCCTAACATGTGTATAGCAACATTCCATACTTCAATAAAGACACCCACATAATGAAAAATAAATCTTTCTTTTGTAAGGCAACACATAATTGAAAATTTTCCTGCACCATGTTTAAAAACATCTCTAATGATATAGCCACATAATTTCACACATTTACACAAATTTGTCTTCTTCTAGAATGCCCTTGAAAGACATATGTATCTATATTGAACAAAGAATTTTTCCTATAGTACCCTATGACACAGACCATCTATGGTGGGCAATGAAGACAATGGCATAAATAAGAGAATAAGTTCTTATAAGGAGGATTAAAACCAGACAACCAGCTAAAAGAAGCAGAGTATGTGAAAGTTGACATTCATAGAAAGATCTTTTAAGGTAAAGATACACATTGAGATGACAGACACAAAAGTGAAAAGCCAGGGGATCCTTTACCCTACAATTGTATAAATAGATGGTGTTGATATGGGTACATGTATCATAAGTGTAGGGCAACTCGCCACCACTCTTTCAGTAAAAAACTCACATTGTGATTTGAACTGTCAATTGAGAGAAACTTTCTTCGTGAAATCCATTCTTCTTGCGATCTTTTGGAATTTACAAGTTGCTTCTGATCCAAGAGTGAGAAAAAAAGGAAAGTGTACAAAGGGGAAAATATTCACTATGTAACAGATGGAGAAACTTTAATAAAGGAAGAGTACTAAAGTCCAACAAATTGAAGGTATGAATAAATAGAAAGAGACAATTTTATTCCAGGATTTTGATGCAAAAATCATAATTTCTGGATACCTCTTTGAGCACTTATTATAAAAGCACTTCCTCACACCCATAATTAATGATTCTTTAATACATTCTTACAAAGAGGTTGCCCAGAGCCCTTTTGATATGTTTATTCCTGAGGCTGTAGATAAAGGAATTTAGCATGGGTGTGACCACAGTGTACATCACGGAGGCCACTGCATTTGAATGTGTGTTGTGTGCATCAGCAGAACTAAAGTAAACCCCAAGGCCTGTATAGTAAAATAAGGAGACCACTGAGAGGTGAGACGCACAGGTGGAAAATGCTCTAAACTTCCTGTGAGCAGTTGAGATTGAACGTATGGAGGAAACAATCTTGGAATAAGGGAACAGGATCCCAGCGAGGGGACTGACACCCAGCAGCGCAGTTGTCATGAAAATCAGTATGTAACTGATGAAAGTGTCAGAACACACGAGATGGACCATCTGATTAAGTTCACAGAAAAAGTGGGGGATTTCCAAGTGTGTACAAAAGGAGAGCTGCAACACCATTGAGATTTGGAAGAAGGAATTCAGGGCATTCAAGGTCCAGGTCCCCAGAACCATCAGTCCACAGAGCTGAGGGTTCATGATGAACATGTAGTGCAGGGGGTGACAGATGGCCACGAAGCAGTCATAGGCCATCACGGTCAGGAGAAAGCCATCCAACCCTCCAAAGAGTAAGAAGAAGGACATCTGGGTGAGGCAGCCCGCATAGGTTGTGACTCTCCTCTGCGTGTGGATGCTCACCAGCATCTTTGGGATGGTGGTGGAGGACACACAGATGTCACTAAAGGACAGGTTGGAGAGGAAGAAGTACATGGGCATGTGGAGGTGGGAGTCGGTGATGGTGGCCAGGACAATGAGCATGTTCCCCAAGACGGTGACCAGGTACATGGACAGGAAGGGCCCAAAGAGGAACATCTGTAGTTCTGGTTCCTCTGAAGAACCTAGAAGACAAAATTCTGAAAATGGAGTTTTATTTACAGATTCCATGTGATTAATATACCTAAGAAGAAAGAGAAAAGGAACATAACCAATTTTCTCTGAAACTGGCATCACAAGTCTAGTGGACATGCTATAATTTCTATTTTCATTCCTGAAATATATTTCTACATTTTATTCTTGTCTCTAGTTGTTTAGGTTAGGGGACATCTGGAGACAGCTTCAATTGGGATTTTGGACCCACTCTTTGCTTTTTCTTGATTTCAGGAAAATATAAAGAGAGTAAAATATTCACCAGGCACTGTCTAAGCCATGGGAACCCAGTGCTGACACACAATATATCCCACAGTCTGATGAATAATAAGAATGCAGAAAAACACATGATAGACCTACAACATGTCAACATCTATCTTTTTTAAAAAAGGAAAATAGGAGCTGGCAAAAAGGAGATAGTGATATAGTTATGTCATTTTTCATTCGTGTTCAAGCAAGATCAGGAGACAAGGTCACATTTCAGCAGAGTCCTCTCTGATGAGATGTCGGGAGACAATGAGAAACCTGGAGAAATGTGTGACCAGATGAGAGAATGTCCAGGGTCAATGACTTAGAGAGAGCTTGTTTCTTATGTTCATGGTCAACAAGGAGCCAACATGGTCAGGAGAGGGGGCAAGGGAGAGAGAGATAAGAGAAGAAAAGATGTCAGAGAAGGTTTAGCAATGAGGTGAAGTTGCTGCTGCTGAAACTTCAGGACAAACAGACTCAGTCACATGTTATACCACTTTTCCTTCACTAAGTTGGTTTCTAAGGTTTCCACACAAATAGAATAGAGTACACTCTTTATTTCCAAAGATGCATTTGCATTGTGCAGTTTGGATTATAAAAAACACATTTTGGAGTGTGAGCCAAGCTACTTTGCTCTGAGCACACCAAACACATGCAAGGACACACAAAGACATGAACACCTGCACACTCACTACACTCAGACACACCTAGAGACACACACACACAGATGAGCACAGCCCACAGTGGCCTCCTTGACCTTGATTATGGCCTCCATGACCCTGACTGGCACCTTCACCAGCATGACAGAGGCTCAAAGCTCAGCACTTCTACACACCTGATGCCCTCTCTGGTGGTTGCTCCCACTGGTGCAATTGAAGTATTTCACCCCCTCCCTATACGAAAACTCTACATTATCATTCAGGGATGCCTGGAGGCACTGCTATGTGAACATTTTCTTTTACCATCCCAACAGGAAGAGCACAGCTTCTTTCTTGCATGTAATTTGGGTGGAAATTCCTATTTTGTCTTTATTGAATTTCATATCTTTTTGCCCAGCCACATTGTGAATGACTTGGGAATATAGCAGTGTTCTATAGACTTCATCCAGTTGATGCCTGAATTAAGATGGCAGAATATATATATATATAGTGAATCAATAAAAGAACGTGGTTTCACCGCAAATTTCAACAGTGAGTGAAAGAGAGGGGGAAGAACGTGTTAAGAATGCTGTGGAGAAGATGCTAGAAGTATAAATTCCATATTGGAAATCCTTTCCCATTTGAGTAAAAATATATATTTTTCCTAATTAGCATGGAATGATAGAGACACATAGAATAAATACGAGGGGAACACACATACCATGGTATTACAAAAATTTATTTCTGAAAGGTCTTTTGTTGTCTCTCTTTGTGTGTTCTGTTCATGTTGTGCATGAGTGTTGTGTGTGTGTTGTGCATATGTGTGTTATTTGTTGTGTGTGCAAAAGTGCCTTGTGGATCACAATGTAACAGAAGTCTTCCCTACTCTGGGAAATGAGAAATAATATTTGGAAACCACTTCACTAATGACAAGAGAAGTTTAAAAGGAAGACCCATCCCTATGCATGGGGGAAAGGTCTTATGAATGAAAACACAAATGGAAAAAGCAATGTTGAAGAGAGAACAGGGAGCCAGCCTGAGGCCCCTCCAGAATCTACAATCACAGCCAGAGAAGATGGTCTCAGGGCACCTGCCTTTTCATGGTCTCCACATCTTGACCTGATCTACCTTTAATTGAGGTTCCTGTCCCATATTTATTGCATCACACTGGTTTTAAACATGATCTGAAAGTGGATGAAGCAGGACCCTTTTTCAATTTGCTTTAATGGCATTTTTTTCTTTATTATTCGTGGGCTTTGGGGTTTGATCTCGTTTTTGACAATCCAATGGATACAATCCAGTTGGTTCAGAACCTCACACAATATGTAAAGGGTTTCTCTGAACATTCTATATAAAGACCTGCAAAACCACAACTATTATCAGGATTTATATTTCTTCTGATGATGTTTCCCTGATGACATTTTATCAAATGAACTTACGTGACTGAACTCTGACTTATTTAGTATAATATAAGCTCTAAATGAATAGAGACTACACCGGCATTGTTCACCTATGGTTTCCATTGAGATTTATGAATATCTGTGCATTTAGACAGAAACAAATTTTAAGAACATTTTAAATTTAAGAACATTTAAATAATTTGTTAGTCAAACAAGCCGACAAGCCAGGTGACCTCTCAGATCTGGATGTGCTTTATTGACTCTTGGATGACTTCATATAAAAAATCTCTGCATCCATTCTCCCTGACATTTTTCCTCATCCTCTACTGCACTCACCACCTCACCTAGATGAGAGCTCTGAAAGGAAGGTCTCCCTGTGAAAGTCCAAATTCCTTCATGGGGGGGTTGGCATTGCACACTGAAGCTCTGCCATCAGACAAGACACTAAGATGGAGTCAGGTGTCAGCCCCCAGCCAGACTTAGGACCCCAAAGAAACAACCATGTCCCATCCAGCCCAAGACTGCCCAGGATGACAGAGAGCAGAAGAGGAGATAAATACATGGATTATGGAAGGGTCAAGTTTAGATTTAGAGAAACCTAGAAAAGACATGTTGGCAGAATGTGAGGGTGGTACAGTGGTAGAAACTTGCCTGCCACGCCGGAGACCAGGGTTCGATTTCCCACCGTGCACTGCTCAGAAAACAAACAAACAGGCAAAAATTCAGCAAAAGGTGCTGCAATAACAGATAATCATGTGGAAAAATAATGAAATGTGACCTACACCATTCAGCATACAAAAAAATGTTGGAAATGTTCAGGGAGGAGTCGATGGTGAATTAGGCTCTAAAAGGAATGAATAAATTCAGGAGGAATCCAGGCCTTGTGGGCCAGGTGAAAGGAAAGAGAAGGGACCTGGGTGAGTGGAAGGCTGGTGCAGAGAAACATGGTGTCTGTAATGAGGCAGTTACTTCAGGGTCCTAGCCTCACCACAAGCCCAAAATACATGGCAATGCAACAGGGGCAGGTGGAAGACAGGGCATTAGCAAGAGGAGCAGTGGGGAGAGGGGAGTAGAATTAAGCAACAGAAAGAAAGGACGTGCGATTGATCCCCACTTCAGGTAGAGAGAGGCTGTCGGCCATACAGGTGAGCAATTCCTAGCCTGTTCCTTCTAGCATTTAAGATGGACATCATAAAGTGACTTTCCCCCTGCAGTGCCTCGTCATCACATCAGTTCTCTGCGGTTGCTCTGCAGAGATATGTTCTTCAAGCTCTGCAAATTCACTAAAATATACTTTGGTCAGTTGATTCTGATGTACTCAAATGAGAACACATTGGACATTTTTAAGGCCAAAAAATATCCTACCTTACGTTCTGGAAATTTCTCCTTTACTATTTCCTCAAATTTGGATATTCTGTTATTCACTCCATTCTTCCTTCTGAAACTTCTTTTAGTGGCTGGAATCACTCAAGATAACTCTGAAACATTTCATTCCTTTTCTATATTTTCCTCTCTTTCTCACTGTCTTCTGTGTTCTTGGTAAATTCCACAGTTCTATATTCTAATGGCCAATCTTATGATGACAATATTCAGTCCAGGTCTACAGTTATTTTTTTAACATATTTAAATTGTATAATTCTTTTTCAAGTAGTCTATACATTGTTTTTCTGGTTTCAATTTTTTTACTATATCCAATCTTGATTTGTATATGCCTTTCAAATTTCATGTTTGCTTCTATTACCCATAATATTATAGTTTGAGTAGCTTAATTTATGTGCACTTTGAGGTTCACTTATTAGTTCTACCTTGTCCAGAGAATTTATTTATCATTTATTGATTCGGGACTCTCTCTATTAGTATTTAATTTCTTCATGTGCAGTGGAATTTTAATCTGTTATCTTAAGTTGAGTTCTCCTTCCATGGCTCTCTCCTCTCCAAATAAACCAGCACCCAGGAACTTCTACCCCAGAACTAGAATTTCCATAAATAGGTGAGATTAGTTCTAAAAGTCTAAGCTCTCATCCTGAGAACTTCAGCTCATACCAGATTCTGAGGACCTCAGGACTTAGGTCTTCCCTTCCACTTCTGAGCCCACCATCTGTCAGATCCAACACATCACTGCACATCCACAACTGTTCTTACAGTTCCATCCCTTGTTGGTCATGGAGACCTGATCCCCATCCCACCATCACTCACATACTCCCCCTTTACCATACCTAGAATCCAAACACTATTTCTTCTTGGCAAAGCAGAATCATTGTTTTTAGGTTTCAGTCTCAACAAGGAATTAAGAAGAGTAAATTTCAGTTAAATGGAATGTCTTCTTGGATTCATCGTGAATTGGAAAAGGGACATTGTATCTCCAAGTATCACTGGAGAAGGTCAGCAGGACCTGATTCAAGATCCATTTTGAGATCTCTATCCCCCAGTGTGGAGCCCTTGGATCACACACATTCTCCTACGATTCAGCATATTACTCATCCCAACATAACTTTGTCTCTGTGTCTCTGATAATGAAATAAACTCACCAGTGCCTGAGGCTGCAATGAAACCACTATGGAGCATGAGTGCAATATAATCGTCACTCCTACAAGGAAGGAAGAGAAAAATCTCCTGCTGTCCTTTTATGTTGTCTATTTGTATTTGATGTTACATGAGCTCAACCATTCATAGGCTCAAAGATCACTGATTGCCAATAGTCAGAGGAGGTACTTGTGGGAGGCCATAAATTTATGTGGTAGTCCTAAAACAGAAGCCCCTGCCTGGACCATCGGCTCACGTGTGTGTGTGTGTGTGTGTGTGTGTGTGTGTGTGTGTGTATGTGAGTGCATGCGAAATGGACACCTCTTCAAATTCCCTGCCAAGTTAGTAGGTGCAAGCCCTTTATTGTTTACTCTAGGACCATAGAAATCTTTAGCTATTGCCCGTGTCCTAGCTGTTTTGGGTGGTGGAGATTATATGTGGTGATTTCTCGCTACTGTTCTCTGCTTTAGGGTGAGAAAATAGAAGAGTCTCCCACATAGCACCATGACCCGTCAAAGCATATGTATTAGAGGAAACCAGTCTGTAGGTGTAGAACGGTTAAGCATGGTTTACAAGGATGAGAAATAGAAGGGTGGCAAATTTTAGGAATTCAAAATGCAGCTTTAGTTCTGCATTGACCTTAAGGTCTTGATTTGCAGTTTTGGAATTGAGCATGACAGCTGCTTCCCTAGGCAGAGACACATTGGCTTGTGGGTGTTTGCTGTCATATGAATGGTTTCCAGACCTACATCTACCTGATAGGACATATTGTGCTACCCTGAAACCTGGACGGGGATGGGGGGTGACTGCCCTTATCTGTGATGGACCATGGAGGGCATGATGCCAGGATGCTCTTAGCTAAATGCTGACTTCCGTGAGCCATTCTTGACACCTCATTTTTCTGATGTAATAAATGCCAGATCATTGAACAGACCTTGTTTCTTGACAAGGGTCAGGACTGTCTGGGGAGGAGGTGGTCCCTGGGGCCAGGCTCTCCATGGACTCGGATGAAATCACAGCACCTTGGGGTGAGATGGATGGTCTGCAAACATATTTTTCAACTTTTGTTTTTCACCTGGACATAAGACCTCAGATACAGAGCCCCAGGGTGGAAAATTTCCAGATACCCCTATCCTCTGAGAGGAGGTGAAAAGGCTTAGCAAAAACAGGTCGTTAGAGCCATTAGAGCTGCCTCTCCAGTTCACAACAAAATCCTATACACATATATGCGTGCACATGTCTGCCTGAGCCTGCAGGTTCTATTTCAGCTCTGCCTGCCCCATACCTTGAACACATTTAAGGCATTGCCTTCAGTTTGTAGAGATAGTTCTCAGATGCTCACATTGATTTTTATTCTCCTGCTCTTGGAACTTCCTCTGGCAGTGTGTGATTTAGATTACCCCAGCTGCTTCTTGAGAATGAAACCCAGTGTATTTAAGGACGGAGATCTGACTATTGCTGGATTTTTTTCCCCTTTATACGTTTGTACCAAGACGCAGCAACACGGAGCCAAGCAAGGATGTCTATTTCAATCAGTAAGTGCCTATTCCATCATTTTATGCTTGATTAATAAGATGAATGCT